>LR991102.1:6932177-7024677 GCA_905163515.2 Lymantria monacha
ACCAGACGTTCGTTCGGCATTCTTTCCACATGTCCGAACCATCGGAGCATTCCCTTTCGCATCTTTACACCAATACTCTCTTTCATACCTACTCGCTCTTTTACGTCGTCGTTGCGAATGCGGTCGGTCAGCCTAACTCCACAGATTTTCCGAAGAGATCGCATTTCGACTGCACTAATTTTACTTTCATACTCTTTTCTGCATACCCAACTCTCGCTTCCATACAGTAATGTTGGGACAAGCACTGCGTTATGTATTGCTACACGTGCCTTCTGGCTGAGGTGGTGACTGATGACTACCATATACAAATATAGAATTAGTGGTGTTTTGAGAATTTGTTGTTATTCTATATGTTGCATAAATAGTGTAGTGGTGGATATTGACATATAAATGTTCACAGGTTCAATTCCTAGGACAATAGTTTGTTAGATTCATTAATTTTTGTCCTGAGTCTGAGCGTAGTTTTTATCCTCCGTAATACTTGTAGCATTATACTTTAGTGTAGGATGATAACAAAAAGGAATGTTTTTATTAAAAAAAATCTTTATTCTCCTACTCTTATCCCAATTACGGGGTCGACGCAATATGTACTTTTCTTTCATAATACAACATATTGTAAAAGTTATTGGCAATAGTTTTATGACCAACCGCCTGCCAGACAACCAACCCTCCTTGGGAATGTAATTGTTGATCAAACGGCATCAGATGGTGTTGGCCCTGGTCGTTATAAGGCTCCTGGTTATAGGCAAAGTAAGGGTTGGTAGTATTTGTAACCGCTACCACAGTGCTCCCAAATAATTTACCAATTCTACTAATATAGTCAGAAAATAGTCAGATAATAAACAATTACTTTACTTAAATAAAATATTTAATTTAATCTTTACACAATTTCAAATCAGAGACACAATTTTTAGAAAATGATGTTTCTATTCTTATCGCCAATTTGAAGAGAACTGTAATTTATTCATTAGTTTGGCTCCAATAGCAAGCAATACAAATAAAGTCTGATTTTAGATCACTAAAACAATGCATTCGCCTTAGAATAATAACATAAATAACACATAGAAATCTATTAAACGCACAAAATGTGTGCCACTGAATTGGTGACGAAAATGTCACCCTACGCCAGCCCGTTCCGTGGTGTACAAGGTCATAGTGTTCCATTTTACAGTAGTGTGCGTGTATACTCGTGTAATCGCTTGTAAACTAACAGGATTTTTGGCTTAACTATTTAAACACTTAAACTACCGAACTATCCTTCCATGTATTTTTATACATACATACCATCGCCTTGTCCCTTGCAGGGTAGACAGAGAGAACAGAGTACCAGATAACTCTATCCTTGCATACTTCACTCGCTTCCTCAACATTCATAATTCTCTTCATACACGCTCGCCGGTTTCGGAGCCTGTTGACTCCACCTTCCTTCATTACATGACCGATCTGGTCTAGGTAGGTTAGTCTCGGTCTCCCCCGGTACCTACATCCTTCCACTTTCGCATTGTATATCTTCTTAACCAGACGTTCGTTCGGCATTCTTTCCACATGTCCGAACCATCGGAGCATTCCCTTTGGCATCTTTACACCAATACTCTCTTTCATACCTATTCGCTCTCTTACGTCGTCGTTACGAATGCGATCGATCAGCCTAACTCCACAGATTTTCCGTAGAGATCGCATTTCGACCGCATTAATTTTACTTTCATACTATTTTCTGCATACCCAACTCTCGCTTCCATACAGTAATATTGGGACAAGCACTGCGTTATATATTCCTACACGTGCCTTCTAGCTGAGGTGGTGGCTACCGAGAAGTTGCCCCAACGCTCCGTTCACTCTATTTCCCGCAATCACTCTTCGCTCTATATCAGTGGTGTACCTTCCATCTCGCTAAATCCACATCCAAGATATACAAATTCATCTACATGCTCCAGTACATCATTACCTATTGTTACTCTTACATCTGTTCTGGCTTCATCTCTTTCAAAGACCATTATTTTGGTTTTGCTCACATTCACGCGTAGACCCCTTTTCTTACAAACTTGTGTTTTTATTCTAAGGCATTATCATTGTTTAGGGATCTAAAATCAGAATTTCTAAAAAAGTCATTTTTTGTGTTTATATTATATGTGTGATGGATTTTTTATCGAGTATTACCGCATATTATTTACATATTCAGTCAGGTACCCAATAAAAATCCATATTCAATGTTATAATATTTGTTAAATTTCAAGCTCAGAATACAACTCAACAACTCTAAATGTATTCTTGATGATATTCGGATACACGACTCGATAGTATGAAAGTTGTAGCTCTTCACGAGACGGCACTGTATACATATTTAAAATTCAATAAATTTGAATTTTAAAATTCGAATCAGTGAGCACGTTTAAATTTCGAAGTGTGTGTAGTAAATTAAGAATATTTTATCTACCTTAAATAATAATGCATAGTATATAAAATTTATACGAAATTTTTAAATTTTAATAGCCGGATTAATTCATTATTGACTCATAGTCGTTATCTTTCAGTGCCATGGATTCGATTCCCACGTAGGACAATATTTTGTACGATTACAAATTCTTGTGCTAAGTCTGAGTGTACTTTGTATGGGTTATATGTTTATAAAGTCCGCCGCAATAATCCTTGTAGGATCATTTATTTTCTTAGTGCAGGGTGTTGATTGTAAAGGAAAAATCATTAATATTGACCGAATCAACCTTATCTATAAATAAACAGCAATTATTTTCAATTAAAGTTTTTGAAAAAAAATAGAAATAATTTTTGGCGGGAATATGTAAGTGATGGGATGATTCTTTTTTGAAATTAGTTGGTAATACGTGAAATGCAGAGTGTTCATAGAAATACGATTTTCTTTGAGTTATCATAAGAAGTCTGAATGAAACTTTAGTAAAAATCTATGTATTTGCTTTAGCGATTGACGATGCAATATAGATCCTACTTTTTATTTTTGCAATTAAGTGATTGTAAAATTATTCAAAAAACCCATAGTATACCTAACTATTTATTACTAGATATTATAAAATGGAGGAGAGGAAGGAAAACCTACCACTTTCCCACCGTTAATCAATATACCGTACACCTCAAAAAAGGAAGGAATACGGGATGGGATCAAGGTGGAATAGGATATAAGGAAATCTTACTCCTGTGATGAGCACCGCCTCCAGAACTTCTAAACGAGGCATCCTCAGGACGGTTCGGCTTCAAATGCCAACCGTCCTGAGGATGCCTCGTTTAGAGGCGAAACACGTGTCGAATCTTTATTCGAAGTTCTGAGAAAAATTGCAAGTAGGAGTTCTGGAGGCGGTGCTCATCACAGGAGTAAGATTTCCTTATAGCCTATTCCACCTTGATCCCATCCCGTATTCCTTCCCTTTTTGAGGTATACGGTATATTAATTAACCGTGGGAAAGTGGTGGGCTTTCCTTCCTCTCCTCCATTTTATAATAATAATGGATTTCCGCCATGTATCGCCTAATTCAATCAATTACTACTAGATAGATTATAAAAATAATTATAAATATTTAGAGTGGTACAAGAAAACCTTGCCACTGAAGAAAAAGACCGCATTCCAGTGACCCACCCGCACGGCGGCGTCGAGACGTATATTGTAGGGCGGGTCTACGGGCTTGTGCAGCGGGGCGTGACGTACCGTAGCCCGCCGCCAACAAAGGGGTAAAAGTAAACCTAACGTGGTAATTAATACCATGAATAACAAGATGTTTTCAGGTAATTTCCCGTCAGGTTTCTTTTCAACGATTTCAATAGATTGACTTTATTATTGACAAAGTTAAGTTACCTCAAAAATAATATGTAAGAAATCTGTTTGTAAATACACCTACAATACTGTTCTTAAACTTGTGTAGAAACATAATAACAACATGGAGCCAAGAGTCAGTTCAAAACTTAATAAAAGCGTAGTTTAGCATCGTTGTTAACTGTAACTGGGCGAATACAGTATACAAAGAGGTTAAGGTGGTCTTACTGTAACTTAGAACAAGCGTGAAGCGATTTTATTAAGCTACATAAAAATCTTGATTGAGCTTTGTTAAAAAAATAATTAAAATTCTCCACGTGGCGATGGGTTAAAGAGTCCTATTTGTTACCACTCTAGTTTCCCGTGAAAGTCGTAAGAATCATATGATCTTACTGAATTTTTAACATCAACTGCGATTGTGCGCCTGCCAAGCATGGTAATAAATGAATTGCACTCTTTCATGAAAAGGTTCAAAGAAGTCGTCTTACTGGCAGATCATCATTGTCATTTCAGAAGTATGAACTTATACCATAAAAAAACTATAATAGTAATATTTTTCGCGTGGAGGAGGTGCGGTGAAGGAGAAAGAATCAATTCACCATCCCCTTTCTTGATTGGTGGGTATATTAAATCAATTTCAGTCCTACTATAAAGGGGCTCCAGCTTAGCAGTGGAAGGTATATGAGTTGCGATGAAGTAGTACAATGCCGTATTTTAAAAGAAATTTCAGTTTATTCGCACGTTTTCTAACTAAAATAAATGAGAATTTGCTTCTTTAATACACTTACACGTTTTAACTCAACCGATTGTAATGTTTTTTTTTAATCTAGAGAAAGGTATTGATTTTGACCCTTGATATTTAAAAAGTAACAAAACTACATTAATACGGTCAAAGAAACGAGTATAGCAAATTTTATCATAATTGTAAAAAAATTATAAAAAAAAACGCTTCCGCTTCGTCTATCAATATGTTCATAACCTTACCTTTCCCGACAATTGCATTTAGAAACCCATTTTGTGTAATACAGCTCTTTGTTATTTGCATAGAAATTTTCACCGAAGCTTTTGACTATATAATATTGTTAAGCTTATTTTACTTTTAATAAAACTTAATATCTCAAGAACAAAAAAAAAAGTTTTAAGTAAAATAGATATTTGTTGTCATTATTTAACCTTTATAATACTAGCATAAAAATATAAAGGTCAGATGTTGAGGTTTAATAGCCATGGCCACAGAAGACAAAAATCGGGTACCGGTGGCCCGCTCGCACGGCGAAGAGAGGAGTTTTGCATGGTGAGTCTATGGGTTCACTTGCCGCCTCTTCCGTCATCCCGGACCGATTTGGTGGGGCGACACCACGTACATAAATTTTCTTTCAAACTTTCGGCTCACTCGCTCACTGAACGAAGCGAAACAGTACAATTTGAATTTGAATTTGAGTACATTGCCATTCCTCAGACGTCGATCTTCTGCGAGAGTGTGGTACTATCCCGGACGGACCGGCCCGCGGCTATAGACAGAAATCTGTCATCAGCGTGGTACTACCACAGTGAAAATGTTTTTCCTTTTCTTTTTAAACACCACCCTGCACTAAGTAAATAATCCTTGTATTGCGTGGTCTTTACAAATGTGCCATTAACTCAAACAAAATACACTCATACTCAGAATAACATTTTGTAGATTACAGAAAGTATTGTCCTGCGTGAGAATCGAACCCTCGGCACTGGAACGGAAGGTCGGTATCTTAACCATTACGCCATCTGTGCTCTCGAGTCGTATTTGTTTGTATACTGACGAATAATTAATAAAATGCATTGGAAAGGATCCTTTACCCCTGAACTCGGTTATTCATAGTGAATGGTGGGCAATTTTAGATATGCGTTTATTACCAATAACTAAATAACTATTACTATTTTGCTCTGTAGTGAGGCCTATGTATATTATCAAGCCTTACATTGCTCGCAGGTTTCATAAAAGACGACTCCGAACTTTAAATAGATCTGAGTTAACTCTAAGTGATGGCGTCAGTACCACTATTTTTTTCTTAGGTGTTGACGTCACGCGGAGACCAAAAGACCAAAATCTTGAAACTATTACCAAAAATAATAATAATATAATATGTTTAGTAAGAATTAGCCCCAATTAGTCATTCCTTTTATTGTTTTTCCTTGATATGCTATGGTCTGGTCTAGACATCCCACTGGAACCGTCCAGGACGGTGAGACAGCTTGCATATCCTGCCGTTTTGTATTTCTCTATTGCCATTTGGACATCGGTACCAAGTCTTTAATGACTTATCCAGCATCTCAACCTGCTTATTTTTTTCTTTTAATCATCTCAGCTTATATATGTCTCACTGTTGGGCTCGAGCCTCCTCCATAATGGGAGGGTAATTGACCTACTATACCACGCTGGTCAGATGTGTTGGTATAGGGTTTTGTTTTGAGTTTTCATACTACATAAATATTACATGGTTAAGATAGGGGGTGGTGATTTGTATTCTTACTCCGGCACCACACGGACAATTTCTTTTAGTATTAAAAAAAAATAAAGTATCAAGTTTTTTTTGAGCAAGTTGAGACTTAAAAATTCAATAGAGTTCAAATTATAATACTTCTCAAAAATTGTACCAGAAGTAATTTAAACTGGCCTTTGTATTACTAAAGACTTTTATTACTGTTAAAGTTGAAGGAAAGCTCTTTATAACATTGCCTTTTCATAAAAATCCTCAATAAATTAGTTCGTGAGAAGATAATTTAAATTTTTTATCATGCTTTAATTACTCATGTTAATTTATTGAAATATTTTTCTTATATTTATGAGTGTTTAACTTATCTTAAAATATGTAATTAAATAGTGAAAGGACCATGCTCTGGACGGTTCTCTATCTACAGCCGCGGGTCGGTGTGGTACTACCTTGGACGGACCGTCCGAAGTAGTACCACACTCTCGCAGAAGATCGACGTCTGAATAATGGCAATGTGTGAACGCGCTTCGTTCGGTGAGCGAGAGAGCCGGAAGCCCAACTGGGGTGGGTTTGGAATTTGTATTGGTTGGCAGCGGCCTAGCTATGCCCTTGGTATTGCAAATGTCCATGGACGGCAGAGACACTTACCATCAGGTGTGCTGTCTGCTAATAGTCCGTTCACCCGACGTGAGGCCACCGCGTGAGGGTGACGCCCCGACGGCGAAAGCTGTCGAAGCGTCGACACGAGAGGAACCCGCGAGGGTAAACCGCCGGGCGGGCCACCGAAGACAAAGATCGGGTACCGGTGGCCCGTTCGCACGGCGAAGAGAGGTGTTTGCAGGGTGGGTCTATGGGGTTGCGCGCCGCCTCTTCCGTTGCCCTGGACCGATTTGACGGGGCGCGACCACGTCTAAGGCACACCGCAAAAAAAAAAAAAATATGTTATGAGATCGAAATAAATGTGTTTTTCTTTATTTCTTTGATGACTAGTTAGTATAAATTCTAACCTTTTCTGGCTATGGTTTGACCACACTCCGCCCAAAGACGCAGACAAGGAAGAGTAACGTGTCACAAAAAAAAAAAAAAAAATGGTTTAACAGCACAATTTTTTTTATTGCTTATAGTGGCAAACGAGCAAGCAGCTCACCTAATGATAAGTGTTAATACCGCCCATGGACTTTTGCAATGCCAAGGGTATAACTACGCCGCTTACGCCGCTGCCTACCAATACAATCCCCAAACCCACCCAGTTGGACTTCCAGCTCTCTCGCTCACCGAACGAAGCCCAACAGCACATTGCCATTACTCAGACGTCGATTTTCTACGAGAGTGTGGTACTACCCCGGACGGACCGGCCCGCGGCTGTAGACAGAGAAATTTTACCACTATAGCTGCGTAGTTCAGCTTAAATTAGATATATACGATATTATTGCATAATAGCTAATTAATATAATATAATACAAGACATTTCATTTACAAGACATTCAATGTATTGCTTTGTATTTCAGATATACATAATGTTGGCATATATACGTTATAAATGCCTTAAGGAAATACGGGTACTTGAACAGCTGCCTGGAAGGATGTATCAACATAGTGATGCGAAGTTCTCATATATCGATAATTTTGTAAAATATTTTTTTTTTGTATATTAGTCTTTCATATTTGTAGTATGTACGATTATGATACTTATGATGACAAACGAGCGAGTAGAATATCGAATGGTAAGTAACACTTACTTATACTGTCGCCCATGGAGCTTTACAGTATCAGGGGTACAGCTTGATAACTTTTTTTTTTAGCGGCTGGCTATGGTTTGGTCACACCCCGCTAAATCCGTCCGGGGCAAGAAAATAAGCGGCGCACGATCCTATAGGATCTATAGGATCGTGCGCCCTGCAATGTACCTCTCCATGCCGTGCGAGTGGGCCACAGGAGGTCTTTGTCATTGGTGACAGCTAGACCATTTGAAACCTGCTTAAAACCACCCAGAAAATTAAGTTGCCCATTCTCTCATTCACCAAACGAAGATGTCAATCTTCTGTCGTCTCTCGGGAAATTGTGATGCTTTCTTGGACTGACAGGCACGCGCCTGTAGACAGAAGACTGTCAACAGTGTGATCTTACCACTGTTGAAAGTTTCTTTGAATACAATACTCTGTGGAATGACCTTAAAATAATTTTCCCCGAGTATCATTTTGAAGAAGGGTTTTTGACTGTAAATATAAGTTCATTAAGTTCGTTATTTGCATATTTGTTAAGATTCTAAAGATAGAAGCATTTGTTCGTCATTGAAAGATGTTCGCAGGAAAAGGCAACTAAGGCATATAATGCAGATAACATACATATATGTAACATTTTATTTAATTTATAGTATACTTTAATTTATTATTTTATCTAATAATGAGTTTAATTATAGTTTAAATTAAATTAAAAGAGAAGTTTAAATACACCTCATTTATTTTCAGTCTTTCATCGACAAAGGTCCATCACTATAAGAAGCGAGACTTGCAAGATTGGCCCGGGGTTATATCGAGTACACGATGTGCTGACTTTGACTACTGTCACTTATCACCTACACAGTAAATTACAGCTTAACTTGATTTGAAATTTGTTAAAAAAAATTGAGTACAGTTTTTTAATACCGTGGTAACTTAATAGTTCAACTCGTGACCATGGCTTATTTTCCTATGGAAATTCCATAAATGATCTGAAGGATTTAATTTTGGTAGACAGTCGCCTCCGAAGCAAAATATTGGACGCAAGAGCCTACAGGGGCCCCACAGTCGATACGGACCACTATCTCGTTATTGCGAGATTTAGTGGTCTGTTCAGAAAGTGGAGGCACTGGCGAGAGCGTGTCCACTTCGGAGGGCTTGAAAGAATAAAGGTTGAAAGGTTGCAAGAAGAGTGTGTAAGAGAAAAGTATGCAGAGGGTGTCCGAGAACGGCTGACGATGGCAAGCCAGCCGCAATCGGACATTGAAGAATGCTGGAGAGTATTGAAAGAGAGTATGGTAGACACAGCGAAAGAAGTATGTGGAAGTTCAAAGAAGCATAGAAACACAAATGGTGATGCATGGTGGGATGCGGAAGTGGCAGCTTCCGTAGAGCAAAAGAAGAAAGCGTGGCTGGACTATGTCTCTTCTTTGAATCTGAATGACAGTATGACTGAACAGAAGAAAGAAATATATCGGCAATGTAAGAATGACACCAAGGCCTTAGTGAAAGAGAAACATGATAGAGCAAGTATGAGTGCAGAAGATAGGCTGACCAAAAACTTCGAGGGCAACACCAAACTCTTTTGGAGGGAGGTGAAGAAGTCTTGGGGTGGTTGGTCAGCCTTCAGAATGAATAAAATAAGGTCTAAAGGTGGAGACATTCTTACACAAACACAAGACGTGTTAAGCCGATGGAGTGAATATTTTGGCGATATGTATGCGGATGCTACGGTTGGCGCCGGTGTCGCATGTGGTCTAGTAGATCAACATTCGGCGACGGCGTCCTCCGATGGCATCAGTATGGATGAAGTTGAATGGGCAATAAGAAGCTTGAAAAATGGTAAGGCAGCGGGCATTGATATGGTGTCTGCCGAGATGATCAAGCTTGGTGGCTCCTGTGTCCGGGAGGCGTTCCTGTTGCTCCTCAATTTATGTTGGAGCTCGGGAATGGTTCCCGGGGACTGCAATAGCGCAGTCATCGTGCCTTTGTTTATATACAAGGGTTCACGTTATGACTGCCCAAATTACAGAGCCATAGGCTTGACCAGTTTGGCAGCAAAAGTGTATGGTAAAATTATTGAAAGGAGAATGAGGATGGTGTCCGATGGTTTATTGTGTGAGACACAAGGAGGTTTCAGGAGTGGAAGGGGATGCATGGATCAAGTGTTCTCTCTGCGCAACATTGTGGAGAAGCATCTGGCCCTAGGTCAGAGGGTTTTCTGCAGTTTTGTGGATCTGGAGAGAGCATTTGACACGGTTGTACGAAAGGAACTTTGGGACATTTTACCGGAGTATGGTATTAACGGTAAACTGCTGCAGGCTGTGCAATCCAGTTACATGGGCTGTAGAGCCTGTGTGCGGCTGGATGATGGAATGTCGCCTTGGTTTGACGTCAATATCGGCGTTAAGCAGGGCTGCGTTCTATCAGCCAGGCTGTTTATCATATATCTGGATAAATGTCTCCAAAGGTTGAACGATATGAATGTGGGAGTCCAGATGGGTGACTCAGTGGTCTCTGCTCTGCTTTATGCAGATGATGCAGTCCTGCTGGCACAGTCAGCGACTGACCTGCAGACCCTAGTCCACACAATGACAGAAGATTGTAAGAAAAGTGGTCTACGCGTGAATGTGAGCAAAACCAAAATAATGGTCTTTGAAAGAGATGAAGCCAGAACAGATGTAAGAGTAACAATAGGTAATGATGTACTAGAGCAAGTGGATGAATTTGTATATCTTGGATGTGGATTTAGCCGAGATGGAAGGTACATCACTGATATAGAGCGAAGAGTGAACGGAGCGTTGGGGCAACTTCTCGGCAGCCACCACCTCAGCCAGAAGGCACGTGTAGCAATACATAACGCAGTGCTTGTCCCAAAATTACTGTATGGAAGCGAGAGTTGGGTATGTAGAAAAGAGTACGAAAGTAAAATTAATGCGGTCAAAATGCGATCTCTTCGGAAAATCTGTGGAGTTAGGCTGACCGACCGCATTCGTAACGACGACGTAAGAGAGCGAGTAGGTATGAAAGAGAGTATTGGTGTAAAGATACGAAAGGGAATGCTCCGATGGTTCGGACATGTGGAAAGAATGCCGAACGAACGTCTGGTTAAGAAGATATACAATGCGAAAGTGGAAGGATGTAGGTACCGAGGGAGACCGAGACTAACCTACCAAGACCAGATCGGTCAGGTACTGAAGGAAGGTGGAGTCAAGAGTCTCCGAAACCGGCGAGCGTGTATGAAGAGAATTATGAATGTTGAGGAAGTGAGTGAAGTATGCAGAGATAGAGTTCTCTGGCACTCTGTTCTCTCTGCCTACCCTGCAAGGGATATGGCGTGATGATATGTATGTATGTATCTGAAGGATTATTAGGCGAAAGCCTAGCAGAAATTCTTCTTTTTTTGGCAGTGGGCTATGGTGTATTTACACCCCGTTAATTCAGTTTGGGGCGACAGAAAGAACGGCGCATGACCCCATAGACCCGGCTTGTATGTACCTCTCTTCACCGATTGAGCCGGCCACCGTAATCCGGTCTTTGTCTTCGGTGGCAGCAAAATTCCTCTGGGAAACTAATAACGCCTACTGCACTTCCCTGGCTCAATATATCAACGTTGATGGGCTGATAATAGTCTCAGATTCATCGGCATGGAATGGGTAGGTTTTTATCCTCGATATTAATAACAATATTTCGTATTAGTATCGAACTCTTAATCATCATCATCATCATTATTTAGCCTTTAATCATCCACTACTGGACGTAGGCCACTCTCATATTTCACCACAAAGTGCAGTCTTGTGCCGCCAGCATCCTACGACTTCCTTCACCAAGTCGTCGATCCATCTGGTAGAGAGCGACTAATACTGCAACGAACGATACGCGGTCACCAACCGAGAAGCATTTTATTGTTATATTATACTATACCAAAATGATATTATACCAAAATGAATTATTGTTTAGAAGAACTAGAAGACACGTTTTAATAATAATCCGAAATCAAAAGAAAAATATTTATTATTATAAAAATATTTCTTATATAAGTTATATTTTGTATAAATTATAACCTTGAAGATATATTTTTGGCGGCATTTTATTAGGATATGTTCAGAAACGTCTTCTATTTGATGAAATATCTTTTCCATATGATAGGCAGTTTGTTGAAAGTCAATCTTTTATGGATTCTCTACAATATTGCTTTATTTGATTAATCTATCATTACATTACTTAATTGTTTTTTTTTAAATCAATGTATCACTAAAATAAATCATCATTCTCCTGCTCTTATCCCAATTACTTGGGGTCGACGTAATATATAAATATATTACAAAAGTTATTGGCAACAGTTTTATGAGCGGCCGCCTGCCAGACGTGAACCCTCCTTGGGAATGTAATTGTTAACCAAACGGCATCAGATGGAATTGTCCAGGTCAATATAAAGTTAGTAAAGAAGGATGTAGGTACCGGGGCAGACCGTGACTAACCTACCTAGACCAGATTGGTCACGTACTGAAGGAAGGTGGAGTCCGGAGTCTCCGAAACCGGCGAGCGCGTATGAAGAGAATTATGAATGTTGAGGAAGCGAGTGAAGTATGCAAGGATAGAATTCTCTGGCACTCTGTTCTCTCTGCCTACCCTGCAAGGGATATGGCGTGATGATATGTATGTATGTATGTAATATAAAGTTCTTATTCGTCTTTAACGACATCCACGACCAAAGTAAGGGTTGGTAGTACGTATACTACCGTTACTACATATCATAATAAGCACAAACATAATATCGTACTGGATTACAATGTCACTCTTAAATTTGTCTCATTCGAGAAAATGTCACCGAATACATTGCTAATGGCCGCCATTTAATAAGATCACACACATTAACAGTTATTTAGATTCCAAATTAAACACCTGTTGAACACGGTACGGCGGGCAGATAATTTGTTTGTTGAATGTAAATTGCATCTTCTGTTCCAAAAGTTTGTTGTGAGCGGACTAATAAAGTGCTTTTGTACGATATTTTTAGCACCCGTTGTTGTAAATAAATATTTATTGGATCACCTAATGTTTCAAAGTGTACTTAAATTTTATAGATTTCTTTTATTACATCACGTTCTTTGGGAATAACAGATTTCTATATACAGAGTAATCTTCCGATTACCCTATTGTGATTTCTGAAAATCCTTCTTTATTTTAAGTCTACAATATAAAATTTACGTTAAAAAGTGCTTTCATGTCAAATTAAATAAAATTATTTGTACGCACTTACTAGTAGTTACGTTATTTTCGACTGAGCTGTTTTTTTTAATACTGTGTAGTGTTGATATCCGTGTGGTGACGGAGTAAGAATACAATTCACCCCCTATCTTACCCGTGGGTCGTAAGAGACGACTAAGGGATATAAAATGGTTACGGAAAACCTGAAACATTTTTGTATCATAATATGAAAGTAGATACATATACTACGTTGGTCAGACAAATTGGTTTTATTTCGAGTTTTCCTTCTCTTGCACAATTATTATCTCCATATTATATGCCTTAATATAAAATGCATATAACATCTATGCAAGAGACGGAAAACTCAAAACAAAACCCTATACCAACACGTTTGACCAGCGTGGTACAGTAGGTTAATTTCCCTCCCATTACGGAGGAGGCCTGAGCCCAACAATGGTTGATGGTAACAGAAATCTAGTCTTTAAAATTGGCTGCATCGGTAGTGCGTGTGTGTATGTGGTCCTTCCCTGAATACGCTGTTACCAATTGTGCTGGAAGATTGTTGTCTTCCATGATGCGTGCATAAATGTTCTGAGGTCCGGTCTTTAGGCTGGCCATCCATCGCACCATGAGCGAAAATTAGTGAGGGAGGTTGAACAACCTACCAACAAACGACTGTGACTTCTGGGATCGGCCATATCGTGTGACGCTGAGCGAGTATTGTAAAGAGGCTCCAAAACCTAGTCCTATCAAGCATTGGACATGATCTAAAATGACATATTTAAACATTATAACTACCAGCGGTATATTCAAAAATAGTTATAATTCATTAAAATAAACGAAAAATTTATAATAATTACAAGTTAAATTTAAAGTTTAAATTATATTCTAAACTAATTACTAAACTAATTAAGCCCTATAAAATCCTTAAAAAATAGTTCCTTAATAATAATAAAAATCTGAGGTGAAAAATGAAAAATGTGAAAAAAAAGTGAAAAATCTCTCCGCAGGGCAGCTTGTGGCGAGCTGAATGTGAGTGGCGACACTGCGGTCCCGAATACTCCAGAGAGTCGATCAGGGCCTCGTCTCCAGCTGGCCTTCATTGGCTGGCTAGAGTGGAAACCGAAGAGTGCCCGAAGGACTCTCAGCTCTGGCTTGCCTTAAACAGCTGGTCAGAGAGGGGTCGCCAGAGCTATATGCTCGGGGGTGGAAGTGTCATTTTCAAGGGCATAACTACGGGGAAACCATGACTCTGTTTATCACAGACTCAATGGTGAAACCGGCGCCGCACCGCTCGACACCCCTAGCCACTTGCACCAATGTTGCCCCCTGTTGCCCGTATGGCTTGTGGGCCTGTGGCGACTATTTAGGGGGCCCATTCAGTGAGTTGGCGAGTCACCGTCTGCCACCGTTCATCTCTCAATATGGGTTTGAAGGCAGACGACAGTTAAAATTTCATAGATTTAAGATGAACCAGTCCACTAAGCACCCACTCCCATAATCAGAAATTAGCTACCATAATCACATAATAGTTTTACACTTACCGCTGGCAGTCCACGTATGTTATGTGCAGACGTGGAATGTCATCGGTAGATGTCCCATCCCAATATTTAGATTAAATTTCTCCAAAGGCCTCTGCATGTTGGATCCATATCCCCATGTAAGCCTCCCAAAGGACCGGGTATCTTCCCTATGGAAGATCCCGTGAAAAAAGGAGATACATAAAAATCTTAATTTTAAAAATATACATATTTACATGGACGAAATGGACAGCGAGTATCGAGACCATAGCCTGTTAAAAAAACCCTTGCTTGTCGCAAAAAATGGCTAAGAAAGTATGGAGAGAATGAAGAGCAGCAGTCCAAGTATATTTTAAATAATAATAAAAGTATTATAGAACTAGTTTAATTATATAATATCTACAAATTGTGTTTATCGATAAAATGGTCTGGTCAGTCTTATATCCAATTCTTCTTGTTTGATAATTGTCTAAACATCTTTACCTTACACAACAAACTAAAGACTGAATATAAAATATGAAAAGTGATTTGCAATTAAATCAATTAATTAAATATACAAATGTTATTTATATTTCAAAATGTCAAATTACCATAATTTATAAAAGCTACAGAATAAAATTACAGGCGTTTACCATCACGCTAAAAGATTGTCATCATCACAAGCCGTCATTTGTGGTTAAAAGGACGGAGTACTCGGTCGCGTATGAATACCAAACGTTCAAAGTAACAAATTGTCTACAGTTTCTATTAAGGTGATGATAAATGAAATTACTTCCTCACAATGGTTTAGATAGAAAAAAAAAAATTGCTTTGCTCGGCGACGTTCTTTGTGTCGTTTTAAAACGTGCCTTTAACGGAAATGGGGAAGAGAACGCCTGAAAACATTTAAGAATCTTCGTCGTTAAAAAGGTGGCTGTGAATTTGATTTAAGTGTTACAGTGATTTAAAGAGATCCAAGTTAAGTTTTTTAAAAATATTTTTTTTTAAATGATATGAACGCACTGTTTTCACGAAAAAAAAAAGTGCGTGTGTACTTATGTACACGCTTTAAAAGTTTATGACTTCTTTGGCGTAACAAGATAAAAATCTATTCAAAATTTTTATCTTTAAAGGTATTTAATTTTAAAGGTTTTATTATAACGCATTATCTAGTTAAATAAAGTTTATTTAAATATCACAATAAATAAATATCGTGAATACAGTTGTCAGTTCCCACGCAAATATACCTAGATGTCCTTACTTTTACTTTGTTGGTAACTTTTTTGAAATACTAAAACATTGACTAACTTTAAGGTGTCGAGTTTTCGTGACGGTGTGCGCGCGCATCGTAAAAATTTACTCTCATCATTTTTCCCTAACGCGCCAAAAGAAGTATAACTTCAAAAATTTATTTACTTGTCTTGTAGGACTTTTAATGGTGATGAAAATAATTTTCACGGACATAGATTACACGCAGCTCAGAAAAACAATTTATAAGATCGCGTAAAGTATTTGCCTGCATGGGCATCAACGGGGAATAAACAGTCGAAAAAATATCATCATCATCATCACTATCTCAGCTCATACGCGTCCCACTGTTGGGCTCGGGCCTCCTCCACAATGGGAGGGCAATTGATCTACTATACCACGCTGGTTAGACGTGGCTAGGCCGCTGCCTATCATTACAATCCCCCAAACCCACCTATTTGGGTTTCCGGCTCTGTTGCTCACCGAACGAAGCGCAATAGCACATTGCCATTACTCAGACGTCGATCTTCTGCGAGAGTGTGGCACTACCCCGCACGGACCGGCCCGCGGCAGCGCAGTCCCACCACTAATTTTGATGATTATTTTTCTTTGAAAGCTGGTGTTGCCCATGTGATCTCATTTCATTTTGATCTAGCTCTGACAATGGCATCCATGAGAAAACCATAAACTGCTTAAATGCAATGCAGTCAATTTTTTTGTTATTTTTTTTTTATTTATAGCTAATTTTAATACATTACTTTCTCTTCTTTCATTCAAGCTTACGAAGACGAAGATACTTTTTTTTTGTCTTTTTTTCCATATCATATAGATCATCTATATGATATGGAAAAAAGACAAAAAAAATGAAATATTGAGCAAACAGGTCTCGACTAGGATAATTCATCTATAGTACCAGCCTGGTCTTGTAATGCGGATTTATTTTGAGATTTTTTCTGTTAAAGGGCTTCTAGTCGTATTATCCAGCAATTCTAAGTGAAGCCAAATGAATATATTAATTAAATTCCTTAAGTTACCGAATAACAATAAAAATTACCAAGTAATGAAATTTGTACAGACATTAATTAACCCATCTTCCAAACCCCGCTGGCGATTATTGATATTTCATAGCTTTTTTATCTTAGGTATTCTTTCGCTTCATAATCATCATTTCAGCCTATTGCCGTCCACTGCTGAACGTAGGCCTCCCTCATTTTACGCCACAGAGTGCGGTCCTGTGCCGCCTGTATCCAACGACGCCCAGCAACCTTCACTAGGTCGTCTGTCTATTCTTTCGCTTATATTGATTTTATTAAACTTCTAGAATGTAAAACTAAAATATGAACGGCACAAAGTCAAAGGTAATAGACAACAACACTCTTCGGGAAATCATGTAATGCCAGTTACGATCATATTGATGATCATATTGATGATCGTATGCTACCTTGATGATTATTTGCTGAAAACCGCTACCCACAGAGAGGCTGACCGCGTGAGTTTAGCAATACGCCAATACTATTATTTATTGCTGAGGTTTTGACGGAGATCAAGATCAAGGAATCGCTGCAATTAATCACTCTAATAACGATGGACAGGGCATATGGTAGGTTACAGAAGCACGTGCCGCCTTTTGTCTCCCTGGATGGATTGAGTAGGGTGAGTCCAGACCGCTTGCACGGGAAAGAGAGGTGCTTGCAGGATGACTCTATGGGATTGCGCGCCCCCTCTTCCGTCGCCCCGGACCGCTTTGGCGTCCACCGCAAGAAAAAAAAAGAAAAGAACTTCCTGTAATAAAAAGAGTGTGTGTCAGCTCTGACGCACGACTGGAGTTTACTCCTTAAGTACGATTATCAAAACAGGCGCAAAAAAAGCTCATTTGACTAAAAAAAATATATATATTTTTATTTACATTTATTAAAACTGTTCAGTGAAGTATTATCTCACGTCAGAAAATGAAAGGTGCGCAGAATAGGTTGACGTAACGAGGTCATGCGATCACTAGATTTTACTCCTCAAATTTTTCTCATACCGGGCGCCTTATATGAAAATCGATTCTTAAGGAGTAAACTCCAAAAAATCTTCATTATGTCAATTTTACGTCTAACAGTGGAATTCTTTGAGCAAATAATGTTAATAATAGTTATAGTATCATAAAATACAATTAAACTGAATTACATCTTTCATAAATATAGTTCTGAATTCAGTACCCGATTTACTAATCTGTTGAACCAATAACATTTGGGTCATCCGACCAAAATGTCATCTCATTTCATCGTATAACCGTAGTGACATTAACGAGAATGACTGGACGCGACACTGAGAAGGATCTTTCGATATATTCCCGTAGATTATTTTTATCGGATCGGAAATCTTTAGAGAAATTCATGTTATTCCGTGTTCTATTGGGGTATGACGTAATGAAAATTGTATTTTTCTATCGAATGGTTTATATTTAATCATTTATTTTTAAAAGATTTAGGTTATTTTTTATTGAAAGTTTTGAAAAAATTGGTATTCATAGACCGTGCGGGGACCGAATAAGAATACCGAATACCGAGTAAGCAACAATTCACCACTCGCTATTTTACCCGTGGATATCGTAAAAAACAACTAAGGGATATTAACTAACGAATATATATATATTTTTTTTTTTTTTTATAAGACACCTCCCTGCAGTAAGGAAAATAATCCTTGTATTGCTGGGGACTTTACAAACATGCAATTAACGCAGACAAATTACACCCAGACTCAGAACAACACTTTGTGGATCACACAAAGTATTGTCCTGCGTGGGAATCGAACCCACGGCACTGGCACGGAAGGTCGGTATCTTAACCACTACGCCATCTGTGCATATATATATATATATATATATATATATATATATATATATATATATATATATTTAATTAATAGACTACACAGATGGCGCAGTGGTTCGATCGACCTTCTGTGCCAGTGCCGTGGGTTCGATTCCAACGCAGGACAATACTTTATGCAATCCATAAAGTGTTGTTCTGAGTCTGGATGTAATTTTTCTGCGTTAATTGCGTATTTGTAAAGTCCCCCGCAATACAATCATTACTTCATTAATCCAAGATAGTGGCTTGCTAAAAAAAAAGAGATAGAAAAAAGAAAATAATAAGGTACATAACATCTATGCAAGAAAGCAAAAATCGAAATAATATCCTACATCTATCAACCCATTTGACCAGCGCGGTTATATTAGGTCAATTTCTCCCTTTGTGGATGAAGTTTGAGCCCTACAGTTGGACGTATAAGAGCTGAAATGATGATGATATTCTTCAAAATATATTTAAGTATTTCTGTAAAATTATAAAATTAAATCAAAGGTAAAAATCCGATCGTACTAATAATTATTATTTTAATTATCATGATATGACTGCGTAGATGGCACAGTGATTAAAATACCTACGTGTCGTATTAAATGTCGCGCTTTAAATTCCCAGGCAGGAATATATTTTGTACATACATACATACATATCATCACGCCATATCCCTTGCAGTGTAGGCAGAGAGAACAGAGTGCCAGAGAACTCTATCTCTGCATACTTCACTCGCTTCCTCAACATTCATAATTCTCTTCATATACGCTCGCCGGTTTGAGAGACTCTTGACTCCACCTTCCTTCAGTACCTGACCGATCTGATCTAGGTAGGTTAGTCTTGGTCTCCCTCGGTACCTACATCCTTCCACTTTCGCATTGTATATCTTCTTAACCAGACGTTCGTTCGGCATTCTTTCCACATGTCCGAACTATCGGAGCATTCCCTTTCGCATCTTTACACAAATACTCTCTTTCATACCTACTCGCTCTCTTACGTCGTCGTTACGAATGCGGTCGGTCAGCCTAACTCCACAGATTTTCCGAAGAGATCGCATTTCGACCGCATTCATTCTACTTTCATACTCTTTTCTGCATACCCAACTCTCGCTTCTATACAGTAATGTTGGGACAAGCACTGCGTTATGTATTGCTACACGTGCCTTCTGGCTGAGGTGGTGGCTGCCGAGAAGTTGCCCCAACGCTCCGTTCACTCTATTTCCCGCATTCACTCTTCGCTCTATATCAGTGGTGTACCGTCCATCTCGGCTAAATCCACATCCAAGATATACAAATTCATCCACTTGCTCTAGTAGATCATTACCTATTGTTACTCTTACATCTGTTCTGGCTTCATCTCTTTCAAAGACCATTATTTTGGTTTTGCTCACATTCACGCGTAGACGCGTAGTAGAATATATTTTGTGAGACCCAGAAATTGTTATTCTTAGTCTGGGTGTAATTCGATTATATGTTTGTAAATTCCCTCACAATATAAGTATTAGCACTTTAGTGCAGGTTGTCCCCATTTTTGAAGTCATACTTCTTTTGGCGAGTTAGGGTAAAAAGATGAGAGTAAATTTTTACGATGCGCGCGCCACACCGTCACGAAATACCGACACACTGAAGTTAGATATAGTCAACATTTTAGTTTTTTTGTGATATTTAAATAAACTTTATTTAACTAGATATAGTTATAATAAAACTTTCAATGTATTAAATACCTTTTTTCTATTGTTAGTGTCGTTTTTTCTACAAACAAGGAATAAGGTGAATGATAAAATATTTAAAATATTTTTATCTTGTTACGCCAATGAAGTATATCTTCTAACGCGTGTACATAAGTTCACACACACTTTTTTTTTAAAAACAAAAAGAAGCAATTATAAATATTCTAAATTATAATTACAGTATTATAGTTATAAATATCTCATCATCATCTCATACTAGTAGAATAAAATTGGATCTTTACCTACTACAAAGTGGAAAGTTAAAAAATTGTAAAAATGGGACACGTAGTACGGGTTACCTAATTGTAACATTAATTATGATCACTTATCTGCTTGCCAAGTGTGATCTTATGGCCGCATTTCTACCCCTGAGCAAGGCCTATGGTCAAAAGAGGACGTTGATAGTCCAATGGTGGTGACATGAAAAATACTTTCTAATATTATAAATACGAAAGTAACTCTGTCTGTCTGTCTCTCTTTCACGCCTAAACTACTAAACCGATCTAAATGAAATTTGGTACACATATAGTTTAGAGCCTGATAGAAAACATAGGCTTCTTTTTAATGCAAAAAAGGGTTGTAAAGTGGGATGAAAAGTTGTAAAGAAATATCTTCATTTTTAAATCCAGAACCTTGAAGCTTATTTTTAGGTTCTTGATTAGATATAAATAAATATGACATTGAAATTTTGTAAAAACAATTACCCTTAAGGATCAAATAAAAATAGGGAATGAAAAACTTTAGGAAAGTAACCTTTTACGCGGGCGAAGCCGTGGGCAGAATCTAGTATATTATATAAGTTGGTACGTGTTTTAAAGATGCTTTTTTAACGTCTCATGCTCTTATTGGGGTTAGAATAAGCACATCTATAACATAGACATCTCACATGATGAGGAATTAGTAACTAAATGCAGTTGCAAAAGTTATGAATGTTATTTAGAATTTTCTAAGAAAATTCCTATAAATATATAAATTTCAACAGTAGAGAATTTTCAGAGATATTCATCAAGAATTAAGGAAATTTGTATCAATGTTGTTCGTATTAATTTTATATTTATATTTGATTGTTTTTCTTTTTTTTTTGTTGTAACTGCACAAATGGCGTAGTGGTTAAAATACCGATATAAAGTTCTTTGTGTAATCAGGCTCGATTTCATGCAGGACAATACTTAATGCGATCTACAAATTATTATTCTGAGTCTGGATTTAATTTGAATCCGTTATTGTATGTTTTAAAGACTCTCGTTATACAAGGATTCTAAGTACATACATACATATCATCACGCCATATCCCTTGCAGGGTAGGCAGAGAGAACAGAGTGCCAGAGAACTCTATCTTTGTATACTTCACTCGCTTCCTCAACATTCATAATTCTCTTCATACACGCTCGCCGGTTTCGGAGACTCTTGACTTCACCTTCCATCAGTACATGACCGATCTGGTTTAGGTAGGTTAGTCTCGGTCTCCCCCAGTACTTACATCCTTCCACTTTCGCATTGTATATCTTCTTAACCAGACGTTCGTTCGGCATTCTTTCCACATGTCCGAACCATCGGAGCATTCTCTTTCGCATCTTTACACCAATATTCTCTTTCATACTTCTAAGTACAGGTTTTTAAAAAATAAATGTATTTGTTTGCCTGCTTTGTATTGATGAGTGAATTTATAATCAGCTGTCTCATTCTTGCCACTGAACTACATAGGCACTTACAAGAAAATATAATTCCATATAACTTACTACATAAAAATCGACTCACCCTACATTCATTCTTCAAAAAGAAACACGTAAAAGGCGTTAAGACCTGTTCCTTCGACCCCACTATCACATATCAATGGAATATTGCCATTCGTTCCAGCCTTTCATCTTAGAAGCGATTTGCCCGCTCATCTTTTACACAATGTCTGGTAGATATTAGGATTAAGGGACTTTTAGAGCCAATTCGTATATCAAATAACTGATTTCGCCATTATATAGATGGATATGATATGAATTTAGTTTTTATTTGATGGATTGGGTTGGTTAATATACGGAACGGTTTGAGGAAAGATCTTTTCCTGACATATAAATACGATTTTAACAAATCATATAATAATTCTTTAACGTTCCTTGCAAAAGTATAAACTAAGACGTATTTAATTTATCGATCTGGAACATTTTTCTTGAATGAAAGGCTCTTTTTATGTGTTTAAACTTTAAAAATAGTTACACGACACTTATGACATACCGTGTGATGACGGAGTAAGAATACAATTCACCACCTACTTGGATAATCGTAAGAGACGACTATAGGATATAAAACGCATACAACATCTGTTCAAGAGAAGGCAATTTCGAAACGAAACCCTATACCACGTCTGAACTGCATGGTATAGCAGGTCAATTTCCCTCGCAATTTTGCAATGTCCATCGAGGAGGCTCGAGCCCAAAAGTGGAACATATATAAGCTGAGATGAATGAACTAATGAATGAAAACCTGACACTTCAAGACGATTATTACTTGATATGACGTGATAGAGTAAAAACCAAACGTATAAACAGTTAATATTTTTTTTTAATTTATTATAAATTGGGTAACTAAGATCTTCTGGAAGTGGACGAAAGAATATGAGTTATCTATCTAGACAGGGTATAAAAGGAATATGGCTAGCGTTTATTAAGTATAATTGTGATTTAAACAGCGACTCCAACGTAATCATTTCTCTTCCAGTGGAGGTATACCAATATTAGATTTTTTTTACATAAGATAAAGGGTAGTAAAAGAGTTTTAGCTGTGTGGTAGCGGCTACGAATACTACCAACCTTTCTTTGCTCGTGAATGTCATAAAATACGACTAAGAGCCTTGTAGCGTCCTAGGCCAACTTCATCTGATGCCGTTTGGTCAACAATTACATTCCCAAGGAGGGTTGACGTCTGGCAGACGGCCGGTCTTAAAACTATTGTCAATAACTTCTTTAATATTGTACTATTAAAGAAGAGTACTTATTGTATCGACCCCAAGTAATTGGAATAAAAGTAGGAGAATGATGATGACTATAATAAATGAGTAATAAACTGTAACCTTTACCCAGCACTTGTAATCCTTTTGTTAGGTGGAGTAAGAATACAATTCACTACACCATATCTTACCCGTGGAAGTCATGAAATAAGACTAAACGATATGAAAGGCAAATAACATGAAAGATAACGAAAAATGGACATAGAGACCTATACTAAACAGTCTAATCAGTGTCTGTGTGTTTCAATTTTCCTCCTATTGTAGAGGAAGCTTGAGTCTAGCCGTAGAACGTATATGAACTGAGCTGATGATGATGATAATGGTGAATAAACTGTAATGATATTTTTTTGAAACAACCGTATAATAAAAAAAAATTAAAACAATAGTACATTATTGATTTGTTATTCTAGACACTCACCTGTGTCATAACAAATTCGTATGATATAATCATTGATTAATTGTTTACGGATATTAATTTAGATTTTTTAATAAAATATTCTGTATAAAATATATAATATACTATATAACAAATAAAATAAGAATTTTCGAAAAATATATTGCATTTTAATTAGTATATACAAAACCAATATCATCATTCTCCTACTCTTATCCCAATTACTTGGGGTCGACATAATATGTACTCATCTTTCATAGTACATATTGTAAAAGTTATTGACAATAATTTTATGACCGGCCGCCTGCCAGACGTCTACCCTCCTTGGGAATGTAATTGTTGACCAAACGGCATCAGATGGAGTCGGCCTAGGTCGTTATAACGCTCTTAGTTGTCTTTTACGACATCCACGAGCAAAGTAAGGGTTGATAGTATTCATAGCCGCTACCACACAGCTAAACCAGTAGAGATAGAACCAATTGTAGTTGTAAAACGTAAAAGTTTCTTTGATAAAATAAGATATTTACGGTAGAAATATAGGCATATATATTAATTTTTTTATGCTATCCATCTGAAGAAAGAAATGAGAGAAAAATAATAATATCATTACTAACTAAGTTATATAAATACAAAAATAAGTTACATACATTTTAATATAATACGGTAAAACAAACTTCGTTACGTAAGTAAAATGGCGTCATCCCAAAGAACGTACTTAATAACGCATTTAATACTTATTCTGTAGCGAGTTGGCGGGATAGAAGGTGATGATCATTTATCACGGTGACAGATCTACCCTCCGCGGCCCTCTTTGGCACTGTGTGGCACTCCGCAATGACAAATGCGCCGGTCAGGTAAAAGGTTTCGTGTTTCTTGAGTATTACTTAAATGTAACTTAAATGCTTTCTGATGAGATACATGAACGTTTTATATGTAAGTGAATAGAATAAAAACACGGAAGGATTGTTCGGTAATTTAAGTATTTAAAAAAGTGAAGCTAAAAATGTTGTTAGTGTGCAAGCGATTACATGATTATACACGCACGCTACTATAAAATGGAACACAATGACTTTATACACTAAGGCACAGGCCGGCGTATAACAGGGGATGACGGGTGACATTTTTGTCACCAATTTAGTGGCGTCAAATATTGTGCATGAAATTAGTTTCTATGGTATTATTCAAAGTCATCACTGAATAGTTTATTTTTTTTAAATATAAAACAACTCGTCGTTACGAACGTTATTCGTAACGACGACGTAAGAGAGCGAGTAGGTATGAAAGAGAGTATTGGTGTAAAGATGCGAAAGGGAATGCTCCGATGGTTCGGACATGTGGAAAGAATGCCGAACGAACGCCTGGTTAAGAAGATATACAATGCGAAAGTGGAAGGATGTAGGTACCGAGGGAGACCGAGACTAACCTACCTAGACCAGATCGGTCATGTACTGAAGGAAGGTGGAGTCAAGAGTCTCCGAAACCGGCGAGCGTGTATGAAGAGAATTATGAATGTTGAGGAAGCGAGTGAAGTATGCAAAGATAGAGTTCTCTGGCACTCTGTTCTCTCTGCCTACCCTGCAAGGGATATGGCGTGATGATATGTATGTGTATGTAAAACAACTCATTATTCTCCTATTCTTATCCCAATTAGTTAGTCGATACAATATGTACTTTTTTTTCTTAGTACATATTGTAAAAGTTATTGGCAATAGTTTTATGACCGGCCGCCTGCCAGGCGTCAACCCTCCTTGGGAATGTAATTGTTGACTAAACGGCATCAGATGGAGTTGGGCCAGGTCGTTATAAGGCTCCGAGTTGTCTTTTACGACATCCACGAGCCAAGTAAGGGTTGGTAGTATTCGTAGCCGCTACTACACAGCTATAATATAAATTAACTCGTAGTACTAAAATATTTTTTATTCAGCGAAACTTTATAGATCTATGATTAAAGGATAAAAAGTCTACATTGCCAGTTTGGTGGTATTGATTTCTAATCAGGAATATATTTTGTACAATTCACACAAATTATTGTTTTGCATCTGGCTGTAATTTTTGTCCGTTAGAATGTCCGTTCTCTAGATGGACCACCGATTTCAAAGAATCGTTATCGGTGGTCATCTCAAGTGACGATGGGGATGTAATATGGCGGATTATGAGGCAACACACTAACCACCCACCACCTCAGAAGGTTAGGGCGGGATGTGACATGCCCATCTATACTAAACACGTCTTTAATTTTTTTTATTCGTTAACTTTTAAAAAAGTGTAGTCAGGAAAATAAATTATATGTGTTAATACCCCGTTGTTTTCATACGTGATATGATATCATCAGCCTTTGTTATTAAATACAGTCTTTAGGCAGAAAACACCAAATACAAGATTATATGATTTTTTTGCCATAAATAAATTATTTTCTATGGGATAACAAGCTACGAATGATCTCAACTTATTCAAGTAGTATTAGAATATAATCCATCCATCCCCTTGCCCGTAGTTGTCGTAAAGGATGAATATAGGATATAAGTAGATAGCATCTAAAAAAAGAAGGAAAACTTTATAATCCAATGCCAATTCATCTGACCAATGTGTTGCGATACTTTTTTCTTTTTAATTAAAAGGTACCCGATCTTTGTCTTCGGTGGCCTAATAAACACCACCCCTTTTTTTTTGCGGTGGGCTATGGACGTCGCACCCCGCCAAATCGGTCCAGGGTGACGGAAGAGGCGGCGCACAACCCCATTAACCCACCCTGCATGAACCTCTTTTTCGCCGTGCGAGCGGGCCACCAGTACCCGATCTTTGACTTCGGTGGCCCTAATAAACACCACTCTGGAGTAAAGAAATAATCCTTGTATTGCGGAGGACTTTACAAACAAACAATCAACGGTCAAAAATTTCACCCAGACTTGGAACAATATTTTATGGTTCTTTTTTTATATCGCACAAAGTATTATCCTGTGTAATCGAATACACGACAATCTTTCAATTTCTCTGCCATTATCGAAGAGTCTAAAGCTCAACAGAACCTAAATATAATCTGCACTAAGGAAATAATTATAAGAAGAATTGCGGAGGGATTTTACAAACATGCTATCAACGCAGATAAATTACACCCAGACTCAGAACAACACCTTATGGCTTTTTTTGTGTGTTTAGCTGTTAGCCGCAGATGCCTTTGACAGCTTTACGCGGAGTATGGGTGAGCGCTGAGGGCTCCCAACCCGATTAAAGTAAGTTAAGTAACATCGCCCAAGGGCTCCACCTGTGGGGATCGGACCTCGGCTTGGGGTGTAGTTGGTAATACAGTGGGCTTGTCCACGTTTGGATTAATGATTACTGCGCGGCGCGATTTCGCACCTCGACGGCGAGGACGAAACCGCGGGAATTTATGAGTTAAGTATTGTCCTGTGTGATTCGAATCCACGACACTGGCACGGAAGGTTGGTATTTTAACCACTACGCCATCTGTGCAATAAATCTTGCGCATAAATTTCAAACCCATTACAATAAGATCCTTTTTTTTTATTCGTTTTTAATCAGACTTTTACTTGGAAGGCATCCAAAATTTGAATTTGAATATATCATTTGAATGAGAACCTTACTTTGCGGGGCTGACGATGTGATTTATATGCGGGTCCCAGGTTATCTTTGATGTGGACATGGCCTCTGTCAAATGAAATAGGAATCGTGTTATGTGATATATATGTTTAAAGTTAGATGGCTGAATTATTAGTTGAGTAGTTTAAGTATGCTATTCAGACTGTTGGGTCTTGGTTTCGAATCATGGCTTCGATAAAATAAAACTATTGTTGAGATTTTCTGTACCTTCTATGAGGCAGTCTGTTAGAAAAAAGCAGCAGAAAACGTTAGTGAGGAAAATAACAACGCTGCCTTCTTCTTCTTCTTCTTTTTATGTATTGGCAATCAGCTACTTAAATGAGCCATTGTTGCCAGTGTCGACTTATAATTATCTTCAAGTTTTTAGTGTCTTTAGATTAGTCAGTAAGTCAAATTGTCGCCATCAACAGTGCTATGGCCACACTGTTAATGGTATCTTGTGGGCATTTTGATGGAAAACGAAAACGTTGTAAATTTTGATGGAAAACGAAAACGTTGTAAAGCACTTTTATATGATATTCACTACATCTCAGCAGTTCAGTCACATCATATTACATAAAATACCATAAAAAATATCTAATATAACACGTTAAAACACTAAAATATCGAATATAATACAAGAGCACCACATGACGTTTTAGATTCCCGCCAAAAGACCGTTTGACCGAACGCTGCCTCTTTCGTCATTAGCGCGTTGGGCAGTGCAGGTGCGAATACCTACGTCTAATCGGTGGTATCGGACTAATACCTATTCCGATCAATCGTATCGTCCCTATCCGAGGATACGATTGATCGGAATAGGTATTAGTCCATCAACAGCAAAGAAGTCATGAAAGTCGAGCTCTTACTAATTAAAAGCTCAGCTAGGGTTCAAACTAAAACCCATAGCGCTTCGGTCGCCAATTGTTCTATATGGACAGATATGCGGCCTTTAGCTATGATAAAATGTCCTTTGATTTAACAAGCTATCTCCAGCCCACTTCTAATTATTCTTTAGTGAAGAATGCATAAATTTCAAATCAAATCATATAATTTCGGTCTTACATAATAGCAATTCATACTACATAAATGGTGTAGTATTTTAGACACCGATCTACTGTGTTAAGTGTGTTGTTCTGAGTCTAGGTGTAATTGTTTGCCATTAAATTTAATAGCCATGGGACAGTCCGTCCGGGGTAGTACCACACTCTCGCAGAAGATCGACGTCTGAGTAATGGCAATGCGCTGTTGCGCTTCGTTCGGTGAGCGAGAGAGCTGGAAGCCTAACTGGGGTGGGTTTGGGGTTTGTATTGGTAGACAGCGGCCTACCTATGCCCTGGGTATTGCAAAGTTCCATGGGCGGCAGAGACACTTGCCATCAGGTGTGCTGTCTGCCCGTTTGCCACCATAAGCAATAAAAAAAAAAAAATTGTATGTTCGTAAAGTTCTAATACAAGGATTATTTCCTTAGTGATGTAAAAAAAAGTTAAGTTTATTCGCGTTTTGCATACACAATTTTGAAATTGATATATCAAATTTACTATTTAGAAAAACAAAAATACAACATATATAGAAAATCTTATAAACTTTTTTTGTGCAGTCCAGGATTCATATCAAAGACGTATAGTACCACTTTAAAAATGAGACATATTATAACGAAATATATGCATTATTTTCATTATAAACATGCGTTTGTTATTAAACTCTCTGTAAATCGTTGAAATGAAAAATAAAATAAAAAATTGTAAAAGCTCCTGTATTAATACACGCGCTATTTCCTCCAGCCACTAAACCATAATAATTCCAATTTTGCCGTACAAAGAGAACATTATCTAAGGGCCATTTAAAGAGCACGCAGGCGCCATCTAAATTCACTTTTCTCGTAGAAAGGGTGGCGGTTGTTACAAAGAAAAACTTGGTATCTGACATTTTTAGCTGTGAAATATATTAATAATATTTTACAACTTTGTTGGTTTAAGACTTTTAAGTTTAAATTCGAGATTGTATAAAGGGTTTTATGTGTATTTTTATCAGCAACACTTTACAACTATATCCAATATATACATATAGCTGGCCCTGAAACCTTTAGAATTTATAATTAAAAAATATGGAAGACAAATTAGAGGTTTAAGAATACAACATTGCTAGGCTTACTACTTCAAGACTACACAATTATATCATATCCTGGTGAAATTATCTTAAAGCCTTTATTCTTACAGCTGATATGCTGTCACTATTTCACGACGATCTTCTGAATTCACAATGCAATTAGACTATAGTAAACTTATTCTATGCGTTGCAATATGCCTTTATTTCTTCTTTCTGTCAACAGAAACAATCTTTCATCATCATCTCAGCTCATATATATCCCACTGATAAGCTCAACCCTCCACGCTGGTCAGGCAGAGATATGGTATAGAGTTTATTTCAAGTATTCCTTCTTTTGCATAGATGTTATATGCATATTTTATCCCTTAGTCTTCTTTTACTGAATTGTACTTTTACACCGTCACCTTGCGAGAGTCTTTATATACTAAATTATAAATATAAACTTTATAATATTTGGCTCTGTACCCTGAAACTAACTCTCCCAAATGACACATATAAATATATTCATTGCATTGTTGATTTATAAGAAAATAACTTCGCTTAACATTATGTTAAGCTTATTATCCTTAATGTAGTAAGTTTAACGTGCTAGAACTGGCAGAATGCCAGTGGAACAGAGGTCTCTGGTACATATATATCACAATTACTTGTTGAATAAATAAATTAGTGACTTTGTTAGTTTCGTAGGATCGTTGTCTTAAAGTCGTTTGCGGTTATATTGTTTAACTTTTGTAACATATTACGATTGTTAAATTAGTTCATGAAATAGAAAATACCTAATGAATTAAGATTTTATTAAAATAAACCTTGAAATGAAATCTGGATTCAAAAAGTTTCATGTTTTGAGAATTAGAGTATTTGATATATATTCGTTTTTTTTTTACGGTTTTATGTATTATTACTTTTCAGAGTGTTTAATATATTTTTGTAGATTTAACCATTTATCAGAAATGAAATATCTACAAATATAAGAATGAGCTATATAAGGTTTATTTTTCTTTTTACAATGATACCACTCTGCAACTAAGCAAAATAGTCCTTGTATGGCATGGAACTTTACAAATATATAATTAACGCAGATAAATTACAACCAGACTCAGAACAATACTTTGTTAATCACACAAAGTATAAGTCTGCACAAGACACGAACCCATGGCGCTGGCACAGAAAGTCGATATCTTAATCACTGCGCCATCTATGCAATCGACACTCGAAAAAAAAAAAAGTATTTTATCTAAATATTAATATATATTTTGTGTTACAATTCGAAAATATTCATAATACTAATATGTAAGAAAACAAAAAAAGGAGAAATAATATAAAGCAATTTAGTTTTATCTAATAATTATCTTGTAATATTTTGTCAGTTATCATATTCCATAGTACAGCCATGGCTTATCCAATTTCTGTTCTTTGAAAGCCTCGAAGCACTGAACTTCGATCACTGTTGGCTCTTTAATAAACGCAGTAAATAGCGGATAAGAATAGAAGATAAGAATGACTTATATTTTATCTTTTAACTGGAATGAGGAAGAAGTGAGTATAAAAAAAAAAGTTATATATTAAAAATTAATTAAACTAACTGAAAAATTAGAAACATTACCTTAACGCTAAAAACAGATGGATTCTTTATTCAAACTATAATGACCCCTGGCTAGCCTATTAGGAAGGCTAATGTTGGTCTTAATGGACAGAAAGATGAAAAAAAATTAGGAGAAAAACGTTATGATGAGTTTACACAAAAATTAAAAAAAGAAAAAAGATATATATATATATACATATATATATATATATATATATATATATATATATATATATATATATATATATATATATATATATATATATATATATATATATACATATATATATATATATATATATATATATACAAATATATATATATATATATATATATATATATATATATACATATATACTAGATAGATAGATATATTTACAGGGTGGAAGTGAACCGCTCCTGAAAACAAAAACAGGTAACCCTACTAGTCCTACTTGTAATGATAGGCTAGAAAAAAATCTATTCGGATGAAAAAACAACTTTTTTTTTCACTACTCGAGGTCGTTGAACTCTTGAACATATGATCGTGAGTTTTGAATAGATTGCGTCTTTTTTCATCTGAGTAAAGTTACGTATTTTTTATGGAATTATCGTTACATAGCACTGTCCTAATACGCTGGAATGTGAAAAAAAACTTAAAGTACGTTGTGAAAAAAAAATGTTTTTCATCCGAATCGATTTTTTTTCTAGCCTATCATTACAAGTAGGACTAGTAGGGTCATCTGTCTTTGTTTTCGGGAGCGGTCCACTTCAACCCTGTATATATATATATATATACTAGCAGACCCGGCCACGCGTTGCTGTGGCTAAGATAACACGTGATGGTTATGCAAATAAATTGTAGCTTATATGAACTGTTTGTACATTTAACATACCATCTATTAAATACTTACTCAATCCAGTCAACAGATAACGCCATCTGTTAGAATCGTTTGGAGATAACAGATAATTGTGACTGTCATATAATAGACAAATCATTTGCAATAAAATAATATTACGAATTAAATCGGTTTAGTACTTTAGGAGTCCATCGCGGACAAACAACGTGACGCGTAATATATATATATATATATATATATATATATATATATATATTACGCGTCACGTTGTTTGTCCGCGATGGACTCCTAAAGTACTAAACCGATTTAATTCGTAATATTATTTTATTGCAAATGATTTGTCTATTATATGACAGTCACAATTATCTGTTATCTCCAAACGATTCTAACAGATGGCGTTATCTGTTGACTGGATTGAGTAAGTATTTAATAGATGGTATGTTAAATGTACAAACAGTTCATATAAGCTACAATTTATTTGCATAACCATCACGTGTTATCTTAGCCACAGCAACGCGTGGCCGGGTCTGCTAGTATATATATATATATATACAGGGTTGAAGTGGACCGCTCCCGAAAACAAAGACAGATGACCCTACTAGTCCTACTTGTAATGATAGGCTAGAAAAAAAATCGATTCGGATGAAAAACATTTTTTTTTCACAACGTACTTTAAGTTTTTTTTCACATTCCAGCGTATTAGGACAGTGCTATGTAACGATAATTCCATAAAAAATACGTAACTTTACTCAGATGAAAAAAGACGCAATCTATTCAAAACTCACGATCATATGTTCAAGAGTTCAACGACCTCGAGTAGTGAAAAAAAAAGTTGTTTTTTCATCCGAATAGATTTTTTTCTAGCCTATCATTACAAGTAGGACTAGTAGGGTTACCTGTTTTTGTTTTCAGGAGCGGTTCACTTCCACCCTGTAAATATATCTATCTATCTAGTATATATGTATATATATATATATATATATATATATATATTTGTATATATATATATATATATATATATATATATGTATATGTATATATATATATATATATATATATATATATATATATATATATATATATATATATATATATATATATATATATGTATATATATATATATCTTTTTTCTTTTTTTAATTTTTGTGTAAACTCATCATAACGTTTTTCTCCTAATTTTTTTTCATCTTTCTGTCCATTAAGACCAACATTAGCCTTCCTAATAGGCTAGCCAGGGGTCATTATAGTTTGAATAAAGAATCCATCTGTTTTTAGCGTTAAGGTAATGTTTCTAATTTTTCAGTTAGTTTAATTAATTTTTAATATATAACTTTTTTTTTTATACTCACTTCTTCCTCATTCCAGTTAAAAGATAAAATATAAGTCATTCTTATCTTCTATTCTTATCCGCTATTTACTGCGTTTATTAAAGAGCCAACAGTGATCGAAGTTCAGTGCTTCGAGGCTTTCAAAGAACAGAAATTGGATAAGCCATGGCTGTACTATGGAATATGATAACTGACAAAATATTACAAGATAATTATTAGATAAAACTAAATTGCTTTATATTATTTCTCCTTTTTTTGTTTTCTTACATATTAGTATTATGAATATTTTCGAATTGTAACACAAAATATATATTAATATTTAGATAAAATACTTTTTTTTTTTTCGAGTGTCGATTGCATAGATGGCGCAGTGATTAAGATATCGACTTTCTGTGCCAGCGCCATGGGTTCGTGTCTTGTGCAGACTTATACTTTGTGTGATTAACAAAGTATTGTTCTGAGTCTGGTTGTAATTTATCTGCGTTAATTATATATTTGTAAAGTTCCATGCCATACAAGGACTATTTTGCTTAGTTGCAGAGTGGTATCATTGTAAAAAGAAAAATAAACCTTATATAGCTCATTCTTATATTTGTAGATATTTCATTTCTGATAAATGGTTAAATCTACAAAAATATATTAAACACTCTGAAAAGTAATAATACATAAAACCGTAAAAAAAAAACGAATATATATCAAATACTCTAATTCTCAAAACATGAAACTTTTTGAATCCAGATTTCATTTCAAGGTTTATTTTAATAAAATCTTAATTCATTAGGTATTTTCTATTTCATGAACTAATTTAACAATCGTAATATGTTACAAAAGTTAAACAATATAACCGCAAACGACTTTAAGACAACGATCCTACGAAACTAACAAAGTCACTAATTTATTTATTCAACAAGTAATTGTGATATATATGTACCAGAGACCTCTGTTCCACTGGCATTCTGCCAGTTCTAGCACGTTAAACTTACTACATTAAGGATAATAAGCTTAACATAATGTTAAGCGAAGTTATTTTCTTATAAATCAACAATGCAATGAATATATTTATATGTGTCATTTGGGAGAGTTAGTTTCAGGGTACAGAGCCAAATATTATAAAGTTTATATTTATAATTTAGTATATAAAGACTCTCGCAAGGTGACGGTGTAAAAGTACAATTCAGTAAAAGAAGACTAAGGGATAAAATATGCATATAACATCTATGCAAAAGAAGGAATACTTGAAATAAACTCTATACCATATCTCTGCCTGACCAGCGTGGAGGGTTGAGCTTATCAGTGGGATATATATGAGCTGAGATGATGATGAAAGATTGTTTCTGTTGACAGAAAGAAGAAATAAAGGCATATTGCAACGCATAGAATAAGTTTACTATAGTCTAATTGCATTGTGAATTCAGAAGATCGTCGTGAAATAGTGACAGCATATCAGCTGTAAGAATAAAGGCTTTAAGATAATTTCACCAGGATATGATATAATTGTGTAGTCTTGAAGTAGTAAGCCTAGCAATGTTGTATTCTTAAACCTCTAATTTGTCTTCCATATTTTTTAATTATAAATTCTAAAGGTTTCAGGGCCAGCTATATGTATATATTGGATATAGTTGTAAAGTGTTGCTGATAAAAATACACATAAAACCCTTTATACAATCTCGAATTTAAACTTAAAAGTCTTAAACCAACAAAGTTGTAAAATATTATTAATATATTTCACAGCTAAAAATGTCAGATACCAAGTTTTTCTTTGTAACAACCGCCACCCTTTCTACGAGAAAAGTGAATTTAGATGGCGCCTGCGTGCTCTTTAAATGGCCCTTAGATAATGTTCTCTTTGTACGGCAAAATTGGAATTATTATGGTTTAGTGGCTGGAGGAAATAGCGCGTGTATTAATACAGGAGCTTTTACAATTTTTTATTTTATTTTTCATTTCAACGATTTACAGAGAGTTTAATAACAAACGCATGTTTATAATGAAAATAATGCATATATTTCGTTATAATATGTCTCATTTTTAAAGTGGTACTATACGTCTTTGATATGAATCCTGGACTGCACAAAAAAAGTTTATAAGATTTTCTATATATGTTGTATTTTTGTTTTTCTAAATAGTAAATTTGATATATCAATTTCAAAATTGTGTATGCAAAACGCGAATAAACTTAACTTTTTTTTACATCACTAAGGAAATAATCCTTGTATTAGAACTTTACGAACATACAATTTTTTTTTTTTTATTGCTTATGGTGGCAAACGGGCAGACAGCACACCTGATGGCAAGTGTCTCTGCCGCCCATGGAACTTTGCAATACCCAGGGCATAGGTAGGCCGCTGTCTACCAATACAAACCCCAAACCCACCCCAGTTAGGCTTCCAGCTCTCTCGCTCACCGAACGAAGCGCAACAGCGCATTGCCATTACTCAGACGTCGATCTTCTGCGAGAGTGTGGTACTACCCCGGACGGACTGTCCCATGGCTATTAAATTTAATGGCAAACAATTACACCTAGACTCAGAACAACACACTTAACACAGTAGATCGGTGTCTAAAATACTACACCATTTATGTAGTATGAATTGCTATTATGTAAGACCGAAATTATATGATTTGATTTGAAATTTATGCATTCTTCACTAAAGAATAATTAGAAGTGGGCTGGAGATAGCTTGTTAAATCAAAGGACATTTTATCATAGCTAAAGGCCGCATATCTGTCCATATAGAACAATTGGCGACCGAAGCGCTATGGGTTTTAGTTTGAACCCTAGCTGAGCTTTTAATTAGTAAGAGCTCGACTTTCATGACTTCTTTGCTGTTGATGGACTAATACCTATTCCGATCAATCGTATCCTCGGATAGGGACGATACGATTGATCGGAATAGGTATTAGTCCGATACCACCGATTAGACGTAGGTATTCGCACCTGCACTGCCCAACGCGCTAATGACGAAAGAGGCAGCGTTCGGTCAAACGGTCTTTTGGCGGGAATCTAAAACGTCATGTGGTGCTCTTGTATTATATTCGATATTTTAGTGTTTTAACGTGTTATATTAGATATTTTTTATGGTATTTTATGTAATATGATGTGACTGAACTGCTGAGATGTAGTGAATATCATATAAAAGTGCTTTACAACGTTTTCGTTTTCCATCAAAATTTACAACGTTTTCGTTTTCCATCAAAATGCCCACAAGATACCATTAACAGTGTGGCCATAGCACTGTTGATGGCGACAATTTGACTTACTGACTAATCTAAAGACACTAAAAACTTGAAGATAATTATAAGTCGACACTGGCAACAATGGCTCATTTAAGTAGCTGATTGCCAATACATAAAAAGAAGAAGAAGAAGAAGGCAGCGTTGTTATTTTCCTCACTAACGTTTTCTGCTGCTTTTTTCTAACAGACTGCCTCATAGAAGGTACAGAAAATCTCAACAATAGTTTTATTTTATCGAAGCCATGATTCGAAACCAAGACCCAACAGTCTGAATAGCATACTTAAACTACTCAACTAATAATTCAGCCATCTAACTTTAAACATATATATCACATAACACGATTCCTATTTCATTTGACAGAGGATATATTTACAGGGTGGAAGTGAACCGCTCCTGAAAACAAAAACAGGTAACCCTACTAGTCCTACTTGTAATGATAGGCTAGAAAAAAATCTATTCGGATGAAAAAACAACTTTTTTTTTCACTACTCGAGGTCGTTGAACTCTTGAACATATGATCGTGAGTTTTGAATAGATTGCGTCTTTTTTCATCTGAGTAAAGTTACGTATTTTTTATGGAATTATCGTTACATAGCACTGTCCTAATACGCTGGAATGTGAAAAAAAACTTAAAGTACGTTGTGAAAAAAAAATGTTTTTCATCCGAATCGATTTTTTTTCTAGCCTATCATTACAAGTAGGACTAGTAGGGTCATCTGTCTTTGTTTTCGGGAGCGGTCCACTTCAACCCTGTATATATATATATATATACTAGCAGACCCGGCCACGCGTTGCTGTGGCTAAGATAACACGTGATGGTTATGCAAATAAATTGTAGCTTATATGAACTGTTTGTACATTTAACATACCATCTATTAAATACTTACTCAATCCAGTCAACAGATAACGCCATCTGTTAGAATCGTTTGGAGATAACAGATAATTGTGACTGTCATATAATAGACAAATCATTTGCAATAAAATAATATTACGAATTAAATCGGTTTAGTACTTTAGGAGTCCATCGCGGACAAACAACGTGACGCGTAATATATATATATATATATATATATATATATATATATATATATATATATATATATATTATGAATCGCCTCATACTGTCATGCCAATGAGAAGCTGACGATGATCGTCAGCTTCTCATTTATCTACTGGCAAGCATCCCCATGTTATTTACGCTCTAATCAGGTAGGCAGGTTTTTTTTTAATTTCGATTTTAAATAGGCGGGTTGGAGTTTGTTTGAGTCTAGAAGAGCCTTGCCTATCCTTTCATGCTTTAAACAGTTTTTATAACTCCTACGTAGGTAAAGTGTGTGTATATATTGTATTTTACAGGGTTTTAACACATTGGTAAGGAATTAGACCGACTATACAACGTCAAATGTTTTCGCAGAAAGTTCTATCACGAATTTTCTTTTACATACAGTGCTGTTTATTGGACTTATTGGACTTTTTTTATTGGACTTACATCGCTTAATCGTCTCTTACGAAAACAACGAAAAAGAAAAGGATGTTAAAATATATTCTAAGTCGTATGGAATTATGAACAATAAGAACTTCAAGTCTTTATTTTTTTTACTTTTTCTAATGTATGCAAGCGTGTCTTAGTGATATAATTGTCATACATCAAGGCTTGCCGTTCTAGCAAATATCATATATCATTTTCAACACTTTTCGAGAATATTTCAAATGTAATTACATTCTGTTACAAATACATGCGTATCTATGAATATCTATTGGTGGAAAGGAAGCGTACTTGGCCTAGTTTATTTATGATGAAACATCAGCTATCTTAGTACACCGAGCAAAGTGAGTGGAGCTCAAGGATGCTTCTGCAATATGTTCCATAAATCTATGATCAAATTGTAATTAGATATTTTCTGAATATTTTTTATTCTATTATTTTGTGTTTGTGCCTTTGTGAAATCGGTATTAGTGTGGTGTCAGTTTCCCGTGAAAGTCTTCCAGGAAAACGGGCAGAAGTATACTCTTGAGAAACTTATAAAACCAACTGAAATCGCCAATTCACCAATCAAGCGTGGCAATTAGTGTTACTCTTTGGGTAAGCATATGTCCCGCTGTGGGCGTCAATAGATTGATGATGAGGTTTCATGGCTAATAGTGGGACAATTATACCTTGAAAGAAGAAGTCAGAATATAATATATTCACTCCGTTATCATCAAACATATCAGCAATGGTGTATAATTAATACATCCCGTTTTTTAACGTATGCGTGAGGAGTAAATTATATAAAGTGTCATTAGGCTTGACTTAACCATGGAAGTCCGTGTGGTGACGGAGTAAGAATACTATTCAACACCCCATATCTTACCCGTGGGTGATCGTACAAGACGACTAAGGGATATAAAACGCATATAACATCTATGCGAGAGAAGGAAAACTCGAAACAAAACCCTATACCAACACGTCTGACCAGCGCGGTATAGTAGGTTAATTTATTCCCATTACGGAAGAGGCCCGAGTCCAACAGTGGGACGTTTATGGGTTGTGATGATGATAATAATGATGATAAATCATGGAAGTCAGATAAATCGTTGATTATTACAGTAGTGGGCAGTAACGTTCTTCTGAAACATTCACAATACCAAAACCACTAGCTCATTGGCTTGCCAAACGAAACGCATTTTTGGTATTAACTGCCTTTGGAAGAAGGCCTTACAAGAGTGTATGTCCATAACCTAATAAATGGACATTTTACGTACATATCATCACGCCATATCCCTTGCAGGGTAGGCAGAGAGAACAGAGTGCCAGAGAACTCTATCTTTGCATACTTCACTCGCTTCCTCAACATTCATAATTCTCTTCATACACGCTCGCCGGTTTCGGAGACTCTTGACTCCACCTTCCTTTAGTACATGACCGATCTGGTCTAGGTAGGTTAGTCTCGGTCTCCCTCGGTACCTACATCCTTCCACTTTCGTATTATACATATTCAAATCAATTCAGTGTATGTTTTAACGAAAATATCAAATAAAATACTGATTAACATATAAATCTTTGAATATTGAGAAAAATATATACGCACTAACATTTACTCGTGGCTTTGCTCGCGTTGAATCCCTTAAAATATTTTATTTTACTCTCCGTAAAAATAATAATAATAATAAGTATCCTATGTCTTTTCTAATACCTCGAAGTCAATGTGTACAAAGTTTCATGATAATCGGTTAAGTAGTTTCGGCGTGAGAGCGTAATAAACAAATATACATTCAAATTTATAGTACTAGTAGGAATTTGTTTGGGTAATAAATATATTTAATTAACTAAGTAAAGAAACTTATAAGACGAATTAATTATTATTTGAAAATAGCATTAACCAAATTGTGATTCGCTTTATGCCTTTAGAGGAAAACTTTTACACGCCATGTATTAAAAATGTTCATGTTGGATTTATAAAAACTTGTTTACGAGCGAAAAAAAAATATTTATAAGTAACCTATTAATACAAAAAAAAAATGTAATTTGGATGTTCATATGGAATTTGAACTCGATATTATATTATAAATGGCCTAGCACGTTAAATCCTAAATCGTATATATTATTACTTATGCCTACTTTTCTGTGGGTCGGTGAGATCTTCCTTATTCCTTTATCATATTCCATGATTTATACGTCATTTTAAAAGCTTATCGTATCGGCTAATGACGAAAAATAGTTCTACAATCTAAAAATGTACCTCTTCCCTTAAATCGGAAATTTAAAATCAGCGAAAAAGAGATCCTTTGATGTCCTAAAATTTTTCGTTCTGAAATATTTTTTATATAAATAACTTATCATCTCAAACGGTATGTATACAATATGGTACATACATACATATCATCACGCCATATCAGAGGCAGAGAGAACAGAGTGCCAGAGAACTCTATCCTAGCATACTTCACTCGCTTCCTCAACATTCATAATTCTCGTCATACACGCTCGCCGGTTTCGGAGACTCTTGACTCCACCTTCTTTCAGTACGTGACCAATCTGGTAATCTGTACAATTTAGAATAAGTATTGACATGTCATACTTGATACCTATCTGCTGATTATTCGATATATATAAGTGCAGTTTATCGTCTTTTAAGTGGCGTCATCAACGTCTTTTTCTGCCACCACATACAATAGCTGTGTGCTAATAGGTGAAAAATATTGTGAGTCAATCCCTTACTTTCCAGTGAGCGTCATAAAAACCATGTAGCCGGAACACCAGGATCACAAACCTACAACAACATTTTAGCCTTAGGGCTCCCTTAGGAAGCTCTACATCCAATAGTATAGGCCAATACCCTGCCTTAAACTAAATAGTATGTAATGGTAAAGCAGCATATGACAAAGTATTTTAGTATATACTCGTACATACATAGATACTTAAAATCAAATTTGTGTTACATTCATTCAATTTTCCAATTTATAATAATTTATAACGCTATTGTTCGAGTTTTGATCAGTTACTTATGGAACGGTGTAAACAATTGCTATGTTGTAATGTGACTGGTAATATCAACCCCAGATAATTAGCTGGTTCTGTTATGAATTGTGAATTTTGTTTAATACGATTGTATAGAAATTATTTTAATAATAGTTAATCGCTTAACAACAAATATGGCGAAGGCTACGTTAATAAATATTTCTCAATAAATTGTATCACGATTTAATATCACGGCTGTAGCTATGTTTGAAAGACTGCTATATAATAATATAATAAAATAAGAATACTGTGATCTCCATCCCATCTTTCCCTATGGGTATAGTAAAAGCTCATTTCCTTCTTAAAGATAATAACTCTGTATTACGAGGGACTTTACAAGCATATAATCAAACGACAAGGTATGAAAGAGAGTATTGGTGTAAGGATGCGAAAGGGAATGCTCCGTTGGTTCGGACATATGGAAAGAATGCCGAACGAACGTCTGGTTAAGAAGATATACAATGCGAAAGTGGAATGATGTAGGTACCGGGGAGGACCGAGACTCACCTACCTAAACCAGATTGGTCACGTACTGAAGGAAGGTGGAGTCAAGAGTCTGTTCTCTCTGCCTACCCTGCAAGGGATGATATGTATGTATGTATGTAATCAAACGACACATATTACATCTAGTGGATCGCACAAAGTATTATCATGCATGGGCATCGAACTCAAACATTTGGTACTATAAGTTGGTATCTTAATAATTTCACGAGTCGATATATTAAGTGATAGTATATTACAATATTGCAAGAAAAAAAATCTCTAAAAATATATGCCAAGAAAACTAATTATCCTCATCTGGAGGAGGCCCGTGCCCAAAATTTATATAAGCTAAGAAGAAGAAGAAATGTATCTTAGTATTTCATGGATCAATTGACATTCAATAGTGGTAGGACCACGCTGTTGACAATTCTCTGTCTACAGCCGCGGGCCGGTCCGTCCGGGGTAGTACCACACTCTCGCAGAAGATCGACGTCTGAGTAATAGCAATGTGCTATTGCGCTTCGTTCGGTGAGCGAGAGAGCCGGAAGCCCAACTGGGTGGGTTTGGGGATTTTATTGGTAGACAGCGGCCTAAGCTATACCTTTGGTATTGCAATGGTCCATGGGCGGCAGCGACACTTACCATCAGATGTGCTGCTTGCTCGATTGCCACCATTAGCAATAAAAAAAAACATAGCATAAAAAGATGTATGATTGAGAGGCAAAGTGAATGTAATGGCAAGGGGTAAATGGTCACTGAAGAAAAACTGAAAAAGACGCGTTGCAGTAACCCCACATGGCGTTGAGAGGTATGTTGTAGGGCGGGTCTACGGGGTCGAGCCCCGCTTCTCAGGTCGCCCCGGACAGATTAGCGAGGCGTGAACGCACCGTAGCCCGCCGCCGAAAAAAAAGGAATATATGGAAAACAGGCTCAATGAGGACATTGAGCCTTTCTCCGTCGATTTACTTAAAGTAGGCCTGTTCTCTAGAAGCTTTCAAGGTACGTTTCTGTACCTTCGCATCCAATGACTGCCTGCGACCTTCATCCAATCGTTCGACGACCTGGTAGGGTGTCCCCTTATTACGCTGTCCTATACGTGGTCGAAACTCGAGAACTTTTCTTAACAGTTATCAGTTCATTGAGCAATATGGTCTGCCCATTGGTTCAGCGTACTATTTTTCTTGCTATAATATAGGTCACACCCGTTTATATAGAATTCTGTATATCGGGTAAATATAGTAGGAATATATAAATTAAATTATGTTTTTATGGTCTTACGTCAGTACCAACTTATAGGTGATAAAAGGAGTAAAGTCCCTCATTGTAGGGATTAATTTTTACCGCGTTGCCTTTCGGGCTTGCTATTAAAAACCTTTTAACATTATGCAGTTCATAATTTTAGTTAAACAATTAAAAAAAAAAAAAAAATTTTAGTTAAACTACATTTTGTAGCTATGATATCAAAATCAACGATTGTACCTAAATGATCAAAGAGAACTAAACGTATTTAATAAAGATAAAAAAAAATGCTTTTTTATCACATTTCAGGTTAAAAAAAAAAAAAAACATTACATTCTGTCATAAAATATAAAATTTTATAGCCACAACAATGTAACCATACGCAACACGCAAAACATTTCATAACATTTTAATATTAAATAAGATTTAACATTTGTTTTTATAACAAGAACTTTATTTTAATGCAAAAACATAACGTTAGTGTTACAAAATAAATTTGAAGGTTAAACGTCAAAAATAATTTGCAATTGTCAATGATCACTGACATAATGTCAAATCGGCAAACGAAATGCAACTTGAACTAAAATTAGGGTTGGTAATTAATATTTCTCAAACATGCTTGGAAATTTGACCATTATTTTCACAACCATCTTCGAGATAAATCGAAATTGCTGTACTGACCAAATACATGCGAACAGCGACCGACAAAATATGTATGAAAATCCATATCTGTCGTGTTTTAGCGGCTAAATAAATATATATATATATGTAACTTCATATCTATCGTGTATTTTAAAAAAGGAATGATTTGTTACTTCAAAATCTGTTAACCATATAGGGAACTTATCAGATTTTATTTAAATTTCGAACTGGCTTGAAAAAGAAACCTGTTTGATAATGTAAAAAAAACGCATTATTTGAGAAAAGTACTACACAAGCCTTGGCCACAACTAGGAATTGATGGACTTACGTATATGTGCCTCGGCCACGCCTCGGCCCACATTTACACGTTCGTCCATCAATCCCTGTTTTGCTGGCCTCTGCAGTAATGTACTAATTACTATCTTTTCAACGTCATATTTCATCGATATCATGATTTTCAATTACGTCTTTTATTAATCAGTGGACATAAGCGCTGGTTATACGTATGTTAATTTAATGATATCAGTACTCTAAAATTAATATTGCAATGTATTTTGTTTCTGTTCCTAATAAATAAAATTAAAAAAAGATTGACTAAAGATTTTCCTTGTAGTGACCGAGTATAAGAGTTTCTGCGTTCAAATTCTGGTTTAATTTTACAATAAGTGGCTAATTCAAGTCCTGTTGCCCATTCTGCTTGTGTTTTTCGAGTCGGTTTTTACAACTTTCAAAGGAGATTAAATAGTGATGATGAATTGTATTCTTAACCTGTCACCACATGGGATGAGCAGCTCCCCTGATGGTGATAAATATAGGACTTTATCAATCAATCGCTACCTAACTTTTGTTTCTTTGTGGTGGGCTATGGTCTGGTCACGCCCCGCTAAATTCATTCAGGGCGACAGATAAAGCGGTGCGCGCCCCATAAACCCACCCCGCATGTACCTCTCCACGCCGTGCGAGTGGGCTACTGGAATCCGGTCTGTATCGTCGGTGGCCATCGCTACCTACCTTAGATTCAATTGAGGACAGAAAGTGCTTTAGGACTTTGGCATACTTGATCACAAATTGATTTTCTACGTAAAATGTAATAATATGGACAGGCTTAAATCAGACCAATTTGTGTAATAAGGTAACCTACCCCTTCAAGACTGCAACTCATTGAGATGATACTATATTGTAAGATATTTCTACACAATAGGTAGAATATTCTGTTTGCTTACATCCCCATAGTCTTCTCTTCTAAAATCCGCTGACATTGAAGGTTGAAACCGCATTTTATTTTTATTTCAACATCAAATAAAAGAAAAGTGAAAAAACAAAAAACAAAATTGCGTAAATCTAATAGAATTAAAAGAAAATCATATTATTTAAAAAATAATACCTGTATCAATGACAATAGGACAATTCATATTTGAAATTGAACGAATGAACGATAAAACTACTAATAGGAATGGAGCCGAGCTAAATCAATCATCGATATCAGTGAATGAAATCTCGCTTTGCAAATGAAAATTGAAAACGTTGAGTTATGATATTTTGCCAACACAATGATATATAATTGAAAATTAAGATAAAATATTTGATGAATAGCTTTTATACGATATTATCTTTATATATACATATAAATCTTCTAAAAATGAAAGAGAATTGTTAATTAATAGCTGAATTTGACTAGAGTTGACTGTAAGAGTTTAATAGTCAGGTGAACCTAAATCCGCCAAAATAGAAACAGCTAAACAAGTATTTTAATTAGTTTCTGCGGCACTGTTTCACTATTCGCAATATTGTGATTTTGAAACGTCTGTCATGTTAAGATACAGCGAGGTTGAAATGTTCTATATGCTAAAAGCTTTCTATATGAGAATAAAAAAACGGTACTTGCGTTTGTGACTGAATTCCTCTTAAACGGCTGGATAGATTTTGATGATTTTTTTTATAATTTCTTATCAACAACCTATCAAGCCTAGGGAAAGGAAATTTGATCTAATATACCACCTTAGTTTGACAGTTTCATTTATTTCGGTTTGGAGTTTTCTTTTCTCTCATTGATTTTACGCTGCATATCATAGTTCTTAGACATCTTTTATGATACTCAAGGGCAATTAAAGCTTTGGTGACTTGCATTCTTACTCTGTAACTGCATAAAAATATTGATAACAACATATGGGCCTATATTAAAAAGTTTTAAGTTACTAAGTGGAAGGATGTAGGTACCGGGGGAGACCGAGACTAACCTACCTAGACCAGATTGGTCACGTACTGAAGGAAGGTGGCTTTCAGAGTCTCCGAAACCGGCGAGCGTGTATGAAGAGAATTATGAATGTTGAAGAAGCGAGTGAAGTATGCAAGGATATAGTTCTCTGACACTCTGTTCTCTCTGCCTACCCTGCAAGGGATATAGCGTGATGATATTTATGTATGTATGTTAACTGTAAGTAAGTTACTGAAATACGAATACTTTCCTTGAGGTTCCTTTCCAGCTAAGCCAATCGGGGCAGTACCAGGAACGACAATCAAATTCATAAACTGCTGTTTTGCAAGTTTCCATCTCTATTTTCGTGTAGCTTCAACTTCGAATTCTTGTCTTAGTTGAAGACGAGAATATTAATACTAGTAGATTTTAATATCTAGCAACCCTAGATATAACGGGTGAAGGCGAATATTAGAATGTAAATGTAAGTAGCAAATGCAGTTTTAGAAAGAATGCGACTTTAAAACCTTGTATAAATATCGTGATGCATGTTCATAAAAGCTTACTGACATTTCGAGACTAAAATCTATTAAGTTTAGCCAACTTAAGAGAATTGATACGATTCATTTTGAAACTCGAAAAGATTTTATGTTTTGGATATTTATATATTTTTTTTTTATATACATTAATTTTTTTTTGCTTACGGTGGCAAACTATCATTCAGCACACCTGATGGTAAGTGTTAATGCCGCCAATGGACGTTTGCAATACCAAGGGTAGGCCGCTGCCTTCCAATATAAGCCCCAAAATCCACCTAGTTAACTGCCCGCCCTCTCGCTAATATAAGATAAACGCATCATTTTCAAAATATTTAGCTACGAATACGTCGTTGAAATTGTTCTTTAGATATATAATAAGCTTTTTCTATGAAATATAACTATTTTTATGGATTTTATCGCGTTTTATTTGATAGTAAGCAATAAAAAAAAGTCTTAGTAATTTAGAATAGATTGTGTTTATCGTTCATTTCTTTGAATAAAATTGTGAAAACGAGAAGAGCAGAGTTTCTCACTCTTCTCAAATTTATTAAGTATGTGGCGACTACGCGTAAGAACGCTTAAGTTCATTTACGCGCGAATTTTTGTCACATAAAAACGTTGTAATTGTTTCGTAAATTTCAAGCTTGATAAAAATTTTTACTTTAGAAAAATTTAAAACAAACAATTACAAATTAAAGATAATTAAAATAAAACTATACGACTATAACGAATACAAGGGGAAGACCTCGTCATAATTTTCTGGATCAAATTAGCGATGTATTGACGAGAGGTCATATTAAGAGTATGCGTAATCGTAGAGTATGCATTAAGACTGTTATGAGTGTGAATGAAGCGATGGAAGTATGCCAGGATCGTGGTTTGTGGCAATCCGTAGTCTCTGCCTACCCCTCTGGGAAACAGGCGTGAAGCTGTATGTATGTACGTAAAATAAAACTATTCGTTGACGGATCCTATCGTGTTTGTATTTGATTTTTAATATTTATCCTGCTGCGACCATGAACACTGTAAAATATTCAAAACGTCGGGAAAATAAAAATCCAAAACAAACGCGATAAAATCCGTAAAAATAGTTTTACTGCAAATGTGTAACGCTTGCGTAAACATCAGAAATCATTAAATTAAAGTTATTACATCATTTACGTTATATTACGACCTTGAAAGTTATCTTTAAATTAAACCGCCAGTCTCGGTGACAGCTGTCCTTGACCTCGGCAATATGTAACATATTTATGAACGCGTCGGGTCTCTCGAGTCCTATGTTATTATACAAAGTAAACATTCTACTATTCTATGAAAGTTTAATCATTCACCGTGACTCTACATATCTTTACGTATATTAACTCTTGTCCTTCTTTGAGTGGTATGTACTGTTGAGCCACCCTCAAATTTATCGTTATCTCAGTTCATATAAGTCCTACTGCTGGTTTTAAGCTTCCTCTAAATTATAAGAGACGGTTTGGTAGGTAAGTATTACTTCAAAACATAATTTTCATAACTTTGATTCATCATCATCATCATCATCACAGTCCATAAATGTCCCACTGTTGAGCTCAGGCCTTCTTCATAATGGGAGGGAAATTAACCTACTATACCACGCTGGTCAGACGTGTTGGTATAGGGTTTTGTTCCGAGTTTTCCTTCTCTCGCATAGATGTTATATGCGTTTTATATCCCTTAGTCGTCTCGTACGATCACCCACGGGTAAGATATGGGGTGGTGAATAGTATTTTTACTCCGTCACCACACGGATAACTTTGATTATTTCAAGTATTCTATAGATTTCAGATAATACCCGAAAGGGTAACTCTCTGAGCTATTGATGACAAGGACCTAGTACAAGTGGCGCTAGAAAGGTACGTGCATGTAAAGTTATGGGTTGGATGGGATATGACAGCACCATATCCTGCTCCAAAGAAAAAGGTATTCCAGAGATGAACGTTAATGAGGTATATCCATTTCCTTAATCGTCATTTTATTATTTTACTATGAACCTGTTTATTATGATTAAAATACTATAAAAGCTGATCGTCTGGAATCAAACCAGTTGAAAGAATGTCACGTATTGCGTTTGTCCCTTTCGTTTTCTATAGTATTCTTCGTCCTTTCCCTTTTGTTCGAAACCGGTTCGGCTCCGAAGTATTCTTCATTTCTGGTATTACATTCTTAGTCACGATAATTTTAAATATTTAAGTTTCCCAAAGAGGGAATAATTCCATAATCATGATTGCATAGATGGTATAATGTGTGAGACCGTTCCAGTGACTTTGGTTCGATTCCCATGCAGGAAAATACTTTGTGCGGTCTATAAATTATTGTTTTGACTTTGTGTATAAATTGTGTTCCTTAAACTTATGTTATATGTATATGTTTATAAAGTCTCTTGCAGTACAAGGGTTATTCATTTCCTTAGGGTGTCGTTTTTATATAAAAAAAACTAAAATAGAATAAAAAAATCACTACGCTTAGCGGAAGTTTTGGTGTTCATGCTCGATTTTTCGCTCGTAATCGGGTTTTTATAAATATTCAAGCATATTAAATGATAAATTTTAGTAATTTTTCATATTTGATGTTAAAAGTGTCTCAAAAAAGTACTGTAATTCATTATCATAGCCTCAGCCGGTCTCTCAGCCGGTTCTAAAGAGACTAAGGAAAAAGAAGAGGAAAAGAAAGGGGTAAACATTATTTATTCAATCCATCAACACAGGCGAAAAATTATCTAATAAAGTTAATGTTGTGTTCAATAAGTTTGTGTACAAATTTAAAATAGAACGCCCAGCGCCATCTATTCACCCATCTATGCCAAAAAAGTTTAATTTGATAAGCGTAAATCGATATAATGATTTCTAATTCTTACGCTAGTGTTACTTACCTATTTAAAATAAATCTATTTTTTATATCAATAGAAACCGTAAAAAAAATAAAATATCGATATATTAAAAATATTTCATTCTTATTTCAAGTTGATGATTAAATTTTAATATATTAACATACATTACAAATTAAATTGCTCTCTTAGAAAGATATGTGATAAAAAAAAATATAAGTTTTGTAAAAAAAAAAATTTTGATGTTAATTATTTTATCATCATCATCACAGCCCATATATGTCCCACTGTTGGGCTCGGGCCTCCTTTGTAATGGGAGGGAAATAAACCTACTATACCGCGCTGGTCAGACGTGTTGGTATAGGGTTTTGTTTCGAGTTTTCCTTCTCTTGCATAGATGTTATTTGCATTTTATATCCCTTATTCGTCTCTTACGATCACTCACGAGTAAGATAGGGGGTTGGTAAATTGTATTCTTACTCCGTCAACACACGGATAATTATTTACACACTTTAAAAATATACATCACGCCATCCCTTGCAGGGTAGGCAGAGAGAACAGAGTGCCAGAGAACTCTATCTCTGCATACTTCACTCGCTTCCTCAACATTCATAATTCTCTTCATACACGCTCGCCGGTTTCGGAGACTCTTGACTCCACCTTCCTTCAGTACATGGCCGATCTGGTCTAGGTAGGTTAGTCTCGGTCTCCCTCGGTACCTACATCCTTCTACTTTCGCATTGTATATCTTCTTAACCAGACGTTCGTTCGGCATTCTTTCCACATGTCCGAACCATCGGAGCATTGCCTTTCGCATCTTTACACCAATACTCTCTTTCATACCTACTCGCTCTCTTACGTCGTCGTCGTTATAAAAATATACTTATAGATTAAGAAAATAACATTAATATTAATTTAACTATTCTTGTCGGGACTACATAATTAGTGCTAACAGTTTTGTCTTGCATTGTTCTGCTTAGTATTAATTTTAATTAAGTTTACGACAGGATTCCCGGTCAATACAGCCATCTTCCCTATTGAAATTACTGTATTTCTTAATTTAAGTTAATATAAAACTGAATTATAGACAAATAAATCCTTATAATTGGTAATTAATTACGTTGTTGGCCACTGACGACAAGTTCACGCTGCTCCAGTGGCCGGTCCAACGACGTAGGCGAGGTTCATGGGTGGGTTGCGGGTATGCGTACGTACGCCCCTCTGTCGCCCCGGACGGAGTGGTGCGAGAAGAGCGCTGACCATAACCCATCCGTAAAAAAAAAAATTGTTGGTAATTAATTGGTTTCTATGCTTTAAAAATAGGTACTCTTATATTTAATAAACAATTTCATCATCATTTTAGCCTAAGCAGCGACCACGTATGGGTACAACGCAGTGTAGGACGCCCCCTTCACTAGGTGGACAGACGATCTGGTGAAGGTTGCTGGGCGTCTTTGTATGCAGGCGACACAGAACCGCACTCGGTGACGTAGCATGAGGTAGGCCTACGTCCAGCAGTGGACGGCGATAGGCTGAAATGAATGAATTATATATCTTTTTTTTTGCGGTGGGCTATGGACGTGATCGTGCCCCGCCAAATCGGTCCGGGGTGACGAAAGAGGCGGCGCGCAACCCCATAGACCCACCCTGCAAGCACCTCTCTTCGCCGTGCGAGCTTGCCACCGGTACCCGATCTTTGTCTTCGGTGGCCTGCCCGGCATAATTATATATCTAGCTAGGAGAATTTATAGAGTCATAATATATATTGATAGCTAGTGTACTCAATCAACGACACAAACATTTTCAAAGTTTTCTTAATTTCGTAACGGATTATTTTTTATATAAGGAAAAACTTGTAAGCAATAAGTTATATTCTAGATCAAATAAATAAATGTTATAGTGCCTATTACCTATTTATAGTAACACTATGAACATATAAATAAATAAAAGGGTCACTTAGCTGAATGAACTCGCTATTTTATCCTCCCAGAAAAAAAGGGGAGTTGGAAGATTAATGTTGAGATTTCACAGGATTTTACCGCAGATAATTCTGAGTGATTTCTTTAACATTTTTTTTTCTATCCTTTTCTCGGTACGTCGGCTTTTCTACGGCTTGAGAAGACAAGATTGTATATAACTGCTGAGTGGGATGTGACTGGAAATATACTGAGTACTTGTTATATTTGTAATATTATTTTTAATTTCGTCCGTTCTAGTTACCAAAGAATAAATTATTAGCTTATTCAAAAATATCTTTAAATAAATACTTCTGTTCTACTTACCAAAGAATACGTTTTTATTTGATTAAATGTGCGTTTTTTTTACTAATTCGCTGTTTGCTGGTAATTTTAATATCTCTACATAAATCGTTTAGTTTTTATAGGATTTTATTTTGATTATATCATTGAGAGTTTTTTTTAAAGAGAACACCCGGCGATATGATAATAATTCTTGTGTTGCGGGGAACTTTACAATTTTTTATTTAATGGATAATTAAACTTAAATTTGAAATCATTTATTACCTATAAAATAGGCAGTAGCACTTACATATTGTCAATTTTACATTTAACCTTGAATTAATCCAATAAATTACCACTGGATCGGAATGCGATCGCACTTAAGAAGATGCAGCAAGAAAGTAGAAAAACCCAATGAATTTTTTCTCTCTTTTATATTTTTTTCCGTGTGGTGACAAAGTACCAATACATTTCACTACTACTATCTTGCCCGTGGATGTCGTAAAAGACGACTAAGAGATATAAATGTCTGATGATATTTTATGATATTTTTACTTCATGGTACAAAAATAAATAAATAAATAGCTGTATGGTAGTGGCTAAGAATACTACCAACCCTTACTTTGCTCGTGGATGTCTTAAAAGATAACTAAGAGACTTATAACGACCTGGGCCAACTCCATCTGATGCCGATCTGTCAACAATTATATTCTCAAGGAGAGTTGAGGTCTGGCAGGTGGCCTGTCATAAAACTATTGCCAATAACTTTTACAATATGTACTATGAAATAAGAGTACATACTGTATCGACCCCAAGTAATTGGGACAAAAGTAGGAGAATGATGATGGTACAAAAATATATTGTAAGGTAATAGTGTTATAAGAGATGATGGTTATTGGTTATGTCCACCGAAGTCAAAGATCGGGTACCGGTGGCCCGCTCGCACGGCGAAGAGAGGAGTTCTACGGTGGGTCTATGGGGTCACGCGCCGCCTTTCCGTCACCCCGGACCGATTTAGCGGGGCGAGACGCATCCATAGTCAACAAAAAAAAAATGGTTATTGGTTATGTATGGCTCTTGGCGTATTGTGATATCGCAGTTATAATTCACAACTCAATAGACAGTTCAATGACATCAACACGATTTTATTAACGTAATTACCAACCCATACATTCAGTTCATTCACTCATAATCATTCGTTCGTCAAGAGTTTTCTAAAGAAATACGTATAGCGTTCAATAGGAACATTCGATATAATGGTAGCTTAGTAATTTATTTTTAATAATATAATAACGTTATTGCAAATATATCTAATATTAATGTTTGCATAGCTAATATACTTAATAGCTTTAGGTACTGACTATTTATTTCTATGCTTTTTACTTTTCCGTGTGGTGACATAGTAAGAAAACAATTTAAGAGAATCCATGCAAGAGAAGAAAAACTCGAAACAAAACCAAATACCAACACGACTGACCAACGTGGTATAGTAGATAAACCCTCCCATTATGAAGGAGGCTCGAGCCCAACAGTGGGATATATATGAGTTGAGATGAATAATGACTGTACGGATACCGTAATGGCTTAAATACTGTCTATTGCACGCCTCATAAGCGAAGCGTTGAGGTCTTGCTCTACTCTCGATATATGAAAATCAAGCACTTTTCGAACCTAAAAATGATTGTATTTTTCTCACATTGCACTTATAGGATAATATTATCATACATATGTATGCTGACTGTAGCGGGTTTGTTTCAGGTACAGAAAAAATCCAAAATTAGTCATTAGATATAAATAAGCTGCAAATAAGGAACAATTTTACGTGTGATAACAGAGTAAATAATACAAATCAGTAGGGTTCAATTTTCTTTATTTTATTGTGGGGCCTTGAGCCCAATAGTGGTAAGTATATAAGTTGATCATGATTAGTAAGCCAGAAAAATGAAGCATTTAAATATTGGTCTTATAGGGCAACTCTGTTACATAGATAATACTATGCTTGCGATTTCTCAAAATATGAAACAAGGTGGGATTATTCACTTTTAAATCCACGAATAGAATATTTCTATAGTGGATGACCACGCACATCAGATTAGGCAATGGCTCCATTGCCTAATGGTGCAATGGTTTTATGATTTTATAAAAGTCACAGAGCACGTGTAACTCCTCTCTTCACCGTGCGAGCGAGCCACCGGTACCCGATCATTGTCTTCGGTGGCCTTCAAAGCACCACCCTTTTTTTTTTTTTTTTTTTGCGTTGGGCTATGGACGTCGCACCCCGCCAAATCGGTCTGGGGTGACGGCAGAGAGACGTCAAAGCACCACCCTGCACTAAAGAAATAATCCTTATATTGCGGGGGACTTTACAAACATGCAGTTAACGCAGACAAATTACATCCAGACACAGAACAACACTTTGTAAACCGCACAAAGTATTGTCCTGCGTAGGAATCGAACCCACGGCACTGGTAGAAGGTTGGTATCTTAACCACTACGCCATCTGTGCAGTCAAACGAAGAAAATAAAAATCAATTACCACTTTTTCTCTTTTATGTAAACAGTTTTATTTTTTTGGAAATGTCGCGATATTTTCTTAACAATTTAGCAGATACAATAAACTAATATAATTCATTATTCAATAACAGTATTGATAAAATAAATAACAATTCAACGTAACCTTCAGACGTTTCAATCACCAATAAGACAAAAACATATTTTATTGTCATTACCAATAAAAAAGCTACACGTATCGCCCTCTATTTAATACATCAATGTCATTACCTTCACTCGTTCATTCGCTCTCGTGTTCTCTCGGCAAATTTTCGCAATAATAAAACGCTTAATTCGTAAATTGAATGATATTCCGTATGCATCACAATTGAATTAAATTCGTTTTGTCTCCCATTAATTTTAATGTGAGCATTTCGGGAGATAAATCAGTTCAGTGTATTGTTCTGCTATTCATTTTATATCCTTTATGAATACGATAGCTAAAGTGCACACAGAGTCAAATAATTTTGTTTACAATTTTAAAGTTTCCTTTATATTTTCTTGGCTGTAATAATGTTTGATAAAATTCAAAGAAAGAAAGAGAAAAACATCAATTAAAAGAAGAATAGAAATAATATAAGAGTTATAAGAAATTCAGTGCGGAATGACAGTCTTAAAAAAAAAAAGATTCGCAACGCCATTGATGTCGTTAGACTTGTCATACGATGGTTTACCCTTTGATCATTGAACTGTAAAGCGTGCTAGGCGCTTTTATTAGCGCTTAAAATTATTTCGATGAGGTTTACTATTTGACGATTTAACATAGAGGAATTTAGCGCGAGATTCTCTATGGATTCGTGTTAGCAAGCGTGTTATTTTACTTATTACATTTTCATTGTATATGCATTCTCCTTTATTGGATAATTCTTATTATTGTATTCTTGTATAATGATATAGATACAAAGCGGAATTATTGTTGTCCAACTTCTAATGATTTCTGATGTTTACGCGAGTTTACATATTTAAAATAAGACTATTTTAACGGATTCTATCGCGTTTATCACAGTCCTCCCGTGACCATGAACCCTGTAGAGTGCTTGAAACGTCGGGAAATTAAAAATACAAACTCGATAGAATCCGTGAAAATAGTTTTAATTTCTTTTCCAACTCCTTTGTCATAGATTTAGATAATTATATAAATAAAAGAAAGTTGTGTTAGTTACAACACTTATAACTCGAGAACGGCTGGATCAATTTTTATGATTTTCATATTTTTGAGTGTCTTCGTCGGGAATAAGATATAGGATATTAAAATAAGATATTATCAACAAAAAAAATAATCAATAAAAAACCTTAGTCAAAACATCAGTTTAAACGTTCATTTATTCACGATATAACAAAATGCAACTGACAGCTCATGTAATCTATCTTCTTAACATATATAAATTACACGTCACGTTATTTGTCCGCGATGGACTCCTAAAGTGCTTAACCGATTTTAATCAAATTTGCACAGCATGTGTAGTTTGATCCAACTTTAAAGATAGGATAGCTTCCATCTCAATTTATAATCGCAATATTATTTTATTGCAAATTATTTGTCTATAATTTGACAGTCACAATTATCTGTTATCTCCAAACGATTCTAACAGATGGCGGTATCTGTTGACTGGATTGATTAAGTATTTAATAGATGGCGCTATGTTAAACGTACACACGTTTTATATAAGCTACAATTTATTAGCATAACCACCACGTGTTACTAAGGCTACCTTAGCCACAGCAACGCGTGGCCGGGTCTGCTAGTACTAGAAAAAATTTATATATACAAAATTAAATTAGATATATACTTAAAATACTTTCCTAACACTTCTTGAAGTTTATACTTCGTTGTCATATTCATGAACAACACTGTGGACCTTTATAAGAGATAAAATAATGCGAATACACCACGTATTGGCATTCTTTAGAAAATGCATACAGAAACTAAACAAGGCATAAACCTTTTTGAGGCAGCACCAATAGACGTTGATAAGCTTTTTTTGGATGGATAAAAAATTAAACAGCGCGAGTTAATCAGAATATAAAAAAAAATCAAATTTGAATATCGGCTTTTATAATTCAAACGGAATTTTCTTTTTAAATATTATCACATTCACAGAAATATATTCATTCTATTATTTTTCACAACTGTATTCAATAGCATCTTCTTCTTCTTCTTCTCTTTGTATAATGGCAATCAGCTACTTATACGAGCTATTGGTGCCAGTGTCAAGTTATTATTATTTTATGTTTATAGTCATGTCAGGTTAGTCATTGTCTAAGTCAAATCGTCACCTTCAACAGTGCAATGGCCACACTGTTAATGGTATCTTGTTGGAATTTTGATGGAAAACGAAAACGTTGTAAAACACTTTTATATGATATTCACTACATCCCAGTAGTTCCGCGCATCACATTACATAAAATGCCATCAAAATTATCTAATATAACACGTTAAAACACTAAAATATCGAATATAATACAAGAGCACCACATGACGTTTTCAAATTCCCGTCAAAAGTCCTATTCAATAGCATTCCATTTAATATAAAAATGACAATTTAAACTTGAATGGATTAAAAAAATTCTATCGGCTGCATTTCACAGATACCGTACAGCGTCCATTCATTCAGATGTCGGTTGGTTTCATTCAAAAGGTTCACTCAGCCGTTGAGTCAATATATCTCGCTATATACAGGAGAACCACACTTTTCAATAACTTATCTCTTTGACATTTTAGATAAAGATTAGTAAGTTTTCTTATCTGTGACATATTTACGATACCCTAATTCTTAAGTTTTAGCGGGAAAGGAAAAGTGTCATAAGATGCTCTTGTGTTATATTTAATGTCTTTGTGTTTTAACCTGATTTATTAAATAATTTTGATGGCATTTTATGTAATGTTATGCACAGAAAGTACTGAGGCGTAGTGAATATAATATAATAGTGCTTTAGATACGTTTACATTATCCATAAAATAAAATTCCCAAAAGATACCTTTAGCAGTGTGGCCATGGCACTGTTGAAGGCGACGATTTGGCCTACTTATAATGACTGATGACTTTAAATTAAGTTAATTTATGAACAAAAATTTGGCTCAAAGATCTTACTAACTGAGCCATAAACTCCAAAAAAAAAAGCTAAATTCTTAAACTTAAGGATTTAAAAGACTATAGATATGACTCGCTGACTTGAGTTGTATGGAACGCCATATGACACTATTGCAGTTGTTTTTCGTGTATTTTTTTCGTGATGTAAGAATACAATTCATAATATAAAATATATATAGTAAGTAAGTAAATATATATACTAAGTATAGTAGTAGTATAAAATACAATAGTTTATGTGAGAGAAGAAAATGCGAAATAAAACTCTATACCGACCCGCCTAGTCAGCGTGGTATAGTAAGGTCAGATAAGTTAGTATAGTACGTAATTTTGGTTCACCTTTTCATCATGATCATTTTGCTTTTATTCCAATTATTTAGCAATGAGTGTGTACTCTTCATCTATAGTATATATTGTAGAAAATTTGGTAATAAGTTTACCAACCGACTGCCTGTTTGATTGTCTAAGCTATTTAAGAATATAATTTTTGATGATAGGACATAAGATGGAGTTGGAACAGGTGGCTGTAAGAACTCGTAGTCGCCTTCTACGATACCTGCGATCTATGTAAGGGTTGATAGTAGTAATAAAAATAAGTATAGAATAAACGACGACGTAAGAGAGCGAGTAGGTATGAAAGAGAGTATTGGTGTAAAGATGCGAAAGGGCATGCTCCGATGGTTCGGACATGTGAAAAGAATGCCGAACGAATGGCTGGTTAAGAAGATATACAATGCGAAAGTGGAAGGATGTAGGTACCGAGGGAGACCGAGACTAACCTACCTAGACCAGATCGGTCATGTACTCAAGAGTCTCCGAAACCGGCGAGCGTGTATGAAGAGAATTATGAATGTTGAGGAAGCGAGTGAAGTATGCAGAGATAGAGTTCTCTGGCACTCTGTTCTCTCTGCCTACCCTGCAAGGGATATGACGTGATGATATGTATGTATGTATGTATAGAATAAAAAAAATGATATCTGTGTGGTGACGGAGTAATAATATAATTCAACACCTCTTATCTTACCCGTGGGTGTTCGCAAGAGACGGTAACGCTGACGCTAAGTGCGTGTATAATATCTATGCAAGAGAGGAAAATCATGAAACAAAATCGATACATCTGACGAGCGTGGTATAATGAGTTAATTTCCTTCCTATTATGGAGGAGGTTCGAGCCCAGTAGTGGGACATATATGAGCTGAGATGAATGAATGAATGAATGAAACAAAATGATAAACATGTAATCATCTTAAAACCAAAGTCGCACTCTATTTATATAGCAAAATATTAAAAAAAATATAATTATACATTGTAACTTATCAAGAGTCTCCAAAACCGGTGAGCGTGTATGAAGAGAATTATGAATGTTGAGGAAGCGAGTGAAGTATGCAAAGATAAAGTTCTCTGGCACTCTGTTCTCTCTGCCTACCCTGCAAGGGATATGGCATGATGATATGTATGTATGTAACTTATTAAATCATACTTTTCCTTCAATACGAGTCATGAAACTGGGTCAAATTGCTATATAAAATATGTACCAAATAATTTTAAAGGAAAATATACTCGTAAAAATGTGATAACTTTAGATTTTCTTGATCTATATCTCTGAAAAGCTGTTATATTTATTATAGATTTACTTCTACTTTTCAGACCATATACGGCCGTTTTCTTTTTTTTCCCTTGCGGTGGAGTATGGAGGTGGTCGCGCCCCGCCAAATCGGTCCGGGGCGATGGATGAGGCGGTGCGCATAGCAATAGTATTCTAGTAGTGCTATCTCATGCATTTTCTACAGCTCCCACATTAAAGAAAGAAAAGGTACAATGTTTACTCAATACATCAAACACCATGATAAAAAATTGATATCATCATCATTTCAGCTTATATGCTGACTCCAAGCTTCCTCAACAATGAAATAAAAATCGACTAAATGTACCACAATATTCAACCGCATTGGTTTAGGGTTTTGTTTTGAGCTGTCCTTTTTCCGTGTGTGACTCAGTTGTTAGCCACAGATGGCTATGACAGCTTTACCCGGACTGTGGGTGAGCGCTGAGGGCTCTTAAACCGACTTTTGAGCCATCCTTCGCTTTTATAGATGTTATATGCATATTATATCAGTTAGTCATCTTTTACGACCCACGGTTATGACAAGGGTTGGTGGATTGTATTATTACTCCATCAGCACACGAATAGAAATTCTTTCATAGATCTTTGTATACCGAATGTTAACTTAGAGAAATCGAGGAGATATATATAATAAAATAATATTATAAAAAATATTCTAAATTATGAAATCTGGTGGTCCAAACTTGCAGAGATGGTGTAGTGGTTAAAAAAACCGACCTTCCGTGCCAGTGCCGTGGGTTCGATTCCCACGCATATCCACGCAACAATACCTACTTTGTGCAATCTACAAAGTGTTGTTCAGAGTCTGGGTGTAATTTGTCTGAGTTAATTGCATGTCTGTAAAGTCCCCCGCAATACAAGGGTTATTTCCTTAGTGCATGGTTGTTTTTATAAAAAAAAAATCTATACGATAGATCTAGCATTTCCTTTGATATTCCAGAAGACTATGAGCAGTAGTCGTAGAGGCCTGGTTGCCCATTTACCACCAAAGACAATAAAAAACTATCCAGAAAGTTTTTTAATAAATAACTTTATTTATTGATATGCCAAGGACAGTGGTAATTAGATAATATCAGTAATAAAAATAATCAAAGGTCATTCTCCTTGCTGTCAACTGTTCGAACTAAGGTTAGCTAAGTTCAAGGATAGATATATCATTATATTGTTATTGTTTAAAGTGACAATGATATCTAGTGTTAAGGGTGGGAACCTTCATGTGACTTTTCTACCAAGAATTATTGGTTACCTATTAAATCGTTTAAATTTATTAGTATTATAAAGCTAAATGGTTTTTTGGTTTGTTTCAACGTGCTACTTTTGGGTATTTTTACTTGGATTATATATGTATATATATATATATATATATATATATATATATATACAGATTTTATATCAGGTCGTCTGCCAGACCCTGCTTGGGAATGTAATTGTTGACCAAACGGCATCAGATGGAGTTGGCCCAGGTCGTTATAAGGCTCTTAGTCGTCTTTTACGACATCCACGAGCAAAGTAAGGGTTGGTAGTACTCATCGCTACCACACTTTCTTTCACTTTCTTTTTCTGCTACTAAAAATAATAATTTTCTAATACTTCAGTGATGTTTACGCGAACACATATGAAGGAAAATTATTAGCTTTCTAAGTAGTAACGAGGACTTTTATCATTCTCATAGAGGTCGAAATATCCTTAGTCTACCAGTAAACATGTGGACTAAAAAGTGTTCAAATCCTCAGCAAAGTAAAAGTCAAATACAAACACGATAAAATCCATAATAATTGCCTAGGGGGAAATCCAATAACTTTCGATCCCAAACAAATCCTTTAACAAAACATACATTTAATCAATAAAATGATGCTTTATTCATATACATATATATCTTATCTTTTCAGAGGAAAAATCAATACAGTTGTATCAGTTAATACTTATCATAGAGATAAGTATAGTTTACATAACAATATATGTATTTTGATAATAGTAGACTCCAATATATATGATATAGATTATCAGCATAATCAACCGTAGCATATCGCAGCGCTTATTTTGGTACGAGATAAATATACTCTAGCTTTATAAAATTCAGAATAAATGTTCAAATTACTAAAATTTAGCATTTAATATGCTTGATTATTTATAAAAACTGAATACGAGCGAAAAATGTCACAAGTGGGATTCGAACCCACACCTATTGGAAATCCGTTCCAATCGTGCTGCCACTTACACCACCGTGAACTATTCTCGTATCGTATTCGGTTTTTATACACAGAACAAATGTATTTTTACGGATTCTATCGTGTTTGTATTTGATTTTTAATTTTCTCGACGTTTCGAACCACTTTACAGCGTTAATGGTCACGGGAGGACTACGGTGTCTCACGTCCAACAAGTCATCGTTGCTGTAACAACGATGAACGAGATTTATATCTATTTTGTACTGACAATGATTTTTTTTATGAAATAATGTGTGTGAAAATTTAATAACTGATATTGTATTTAGATGACCTGAGCCAACTCTATTTGAAGCTGTCTGGTTAGCGATTACATTGTCAAAGAGGGTTGACATTAGAAAGGCGATATTATAAAACTATTACTAAGAGAATGACTTCTTATTTATACTTTTAATTTTACGCAAGTATTACACATTTGAAATAAAACTACTTTTACGGATTCTACGCATATAACAACTAATTTTACGGATTCTATCGCGTTTATATTTGATTTTTATTTACCGACGTTTCGATCAATTTACAGTGATCATGGTCACAGAGTGCCAGAGAACTCTATCTCTGCATACTTCACTCGCTTCCTCAACATTCATAATTCTCTTCATACACGCTCGCCGGTTTCGGAGACTCTTGACTCCACCTTCCTTCAGTACATGACCGATCTGGTCTAGGTAGGTTAGTCTCGGTCTCCCTCGGTACCTACATCCTTCCACTTTCGCATTGTATATCTTCTTAACCAGGCGTTCGTTCGGCATTCTTTCCACATGTCCGAACCATCGGAGCATTCCCTTTCGCATCTTTACACCAATACTCTCTTTCATACCTACTCGCTCTCTTACGTCGTCGTTACGAATGCGGTCGGTCAGCCTAACACCACAGATTTTCCGCAGAGATCGGATTTCGACCGCATTAATTTTACTATCATACTCTTTTCTGCATACCCAACTCTCGCTTCCATACAGTAATGTTGGGACAAGCACTGCGTTATGTATTGCTACACGTGCCTTCTGGCTGAGGTGGTGGCTGCCGAGAAGTTGACCCAACGCTCCGTTCACTCTATTTCCCGCATTCACTCTTCGCTCTATATCAGTGGTGTACCTTCCATCTCGGCTAAATCCACGTCCAAGATATACAAATTCATCCACTTGCTCTAGTACATCATTACCTATTGTTACTCTTACATCTGTTCTGGTTTTATCTCTTTCAAAGACCATTATTTTGGTTTTGCTCACATTCACGCGTAGACCCCTTTTCTTACAATCTTCTGTCATTGTGTCGACTAGGGTCTGCAGGTCAATCGCTGACTGTGCCAGCAGGACTGCATCATCTGCATAAAGCAGAGCAGTGACCACTGAGTCGCCCATCTGGACTCCCACATTCATATCGTTCAACCTTTGGAGACATTTATCCAGATATATGATAAACAGCCTGGCTGACAGAACGCACCCCTGCTTAACGCCGATATTGACGTCAAACCAAGGCGACATTCCATCATCCAGCCGCACACAGGCTCTACAGCCCATGTAACTGGACTGCACAGCCTGTAGCAGTTTACCGTTAATACCATACTCCGGTAAAATGTCCCAAAGTTCCTTTCGTACAACCGTGTCAAATGCTCTCTCCAGATCCACAAAACTGCAGAAAACCCTCTGACCTAGAGCTATATCTACTCTATAAGATGACCCACATTTTTAATACAAAATAAATATAAATTCATTGCTAGTACAAAAGAGAATTATTCCATACACATTTTTTTTTCCTTTTTTTATGATCTGTTATTATTAAAGCATTTAATTTATAATAATTATTAATGTGGCAATTTACAATATTACAAAATTAACAAAATTATTCAGCTACAACCGGATCGGAACACGGCAACACTGAGAAGCCTTAGTCCTCCCGTGACCATGATCACTGTAAAGTGTTCCAAACGTCGGGAAATAAAAAATCAAATACAAACACGATAGAAGTTGTAAAAGTAGTTTTATTTCAAATATTACTAAGAGTTTTGTAAAGTGTACTGGAGAAGGACTATACATATTGCGTCGACCCCAAGTGATTCGGATAATAGGAGGACGATGATAATTATTTTAACATCATGATAGTTATTTTTATTATCTAGCTGTGTGGTAGCGGCTACGAATACTACCAACCCTTACTTTGCTCGTGGATGTCGTAAAAGACGACTAAAAGCCTTATAACGACCTGGGCCAACTCCATCTGATGCTGTTTGGTCAACAATTACATTCCCAAGGATGCTTGACGTCTGGCAAGCGGCCGGTCATAAAACTATTGTCAATAACTTTTACAATATGTACTATGAAAGAAGAGTACATATTGTATCGACCCCAAGCAATTGGGATAAGAGTAGGAGAATGATGATGAGTTATTTTTATTATCATCCTCTTCCATCGTCCTCTTTTGTTACCGCACCCATAGGTTGCTGTATGGACTTTCACTAGATTCCACGTTTGGCAAATTTTAAGTTATTTTAACGTTAATTTCACATTTATCATCATCATCATCACAACTCATATATGTCCCACTGTTGGGCTCGGGTCTCCTTCGTAATCGGAGGTAAATAAACCTATTTGTTAGCTAGCAAACGTGTTGGTATAGGGTTTTGTTTCGAGTTTTCCTTCTCTTGCATAGATGTTATTTGCGTTTTATTTCCCTTAGTTGTCTCTTACGATCACCTACGGGTAAGATAAGGGGTGGTGAATTGTATTCTTACTCCACCACTCCACTGTTACCACACGAATTTCACTTTATTTTCAGCAAAAGTGGTAGGACTGTTCTCTGTCTACAGCCGCAGGCCGGTCCGTCCGGTGTAGTACCACACTCTCGCAGAAGATCGACATCTAAGTAATGGTAATATATTATTGCGCTTCGTTCGGTTAGCGACAGAGCCGGAAGCCCAACTGGGTGGGTTTCGGGATTGCAACGGTAGACAGCGGCCTAGCTATACCCTTCGTATAGAAAAGGTCCATAGGCAGCAGTGATACTTACCATCAGGTGTGCTGCTTGCTCGTTTGCCACCATTGCCAATAAAAAAAAAAACAGGAAAAAATCTTAAATGTAACCTATGACTTAAAGTTAGAATAAACATTATTGCAAATACTTCAATTAAGTGATTCATTTAGAAGTCATTGCACCACTGCAATGTTGTAAGTGCATTAATAACGTGCATCAATCATAATGTCAGATATATTAATGCAATGGAGTTGTCATTTAACAGTACGAGTTTCACAACCAATGCAGCCGTGTGGGTGAACAAATGATTATCAACAATGTGGTAATTCTAAGGTCCGATAATAGTCCATTTTTATTCATCTTCCGTGTGGTGACAGAAAAAGAATACTATTCACCACCCCATATCTCACCCGTGGGTGATCCTACGAGACGTCTAAGAGATATAAAACGTATAAAACATCTATGCGAGAGAAGGAAAACACGAAACAAAACCCTTTACCAACACGTCTGACCAGCGCGGTATAGTAGGTTAGTTTCCCTCCCATTACGAAGGAGGCCCCAGCCCAACAGTGGGATATTTATGGGCTGCGATGATGGAGATGATGATTTTTGTACATTTAAAAAGAGCTAAAAAAAAGAGAAGAAAATTGACTCTTGTATTGTATAGAATTTTAAGAACATATAATCAACGGACACCAATTATAATAACAATGTATGGGTCATATATATATATATAGTGGTAAGACCACGCTGTTGACATTTTTCTGTCTTCAGCTGCGGGCCGGTCCGTTCGGGTTAGTGCCTCACTCTCGCAGAAGATCGACGTCTGAGTAATGGCAATGTGCTGTTGCGCTTCGTTCGGTGATGCAGAGAGCCGGAAGTGCAACTGGGTGGGTTTGACCATTTTATTGGTAAGCAACGGCCTAAGCTATACTCTTGGTATTGCAAAGGTCCATGGGCGGCAGTGACACTTACCATCAGGTGTGCTGCTTGCTCGTTTGTCACTATAAGCAATAAAAAAAAACTTTGTCCTTTTTTTTTTTTGGGGGGATGGGCTACGGTCGGCGCACTCCTCGCACCACTCCATCCGGGGTGACAGAGGGGCGTAAGCGCGCACACCCGTAACCCACCCGTGACGTCGCCTTCGTCGTTGGGCCGACCACCAGAGCAGAGTGACTTGACGTCAGTGGTCGGCCCGACGGAATACCCCTGAGGAGTACCGTCTCCTCGACCGACATCACCCCCTCGGTAGGATGTCGGTCTTTCCTCACGCGGTCGGCCTCTCGGCAGGTGACGGACTAATTCCCCGATCCAATCACCCGCGGCCTTGGCTAGGGTGGCAATCGCGCCTGCGCCGCCCCAGTCGCCGGCGGCGGCTCGCGCCGTCGAGGAGACGCTCCTCGCGCAGCATCGACCTGGCGATGGTCGGCAGCGTCAGGTCGGCACCGATGATTGCGACGAGTTCACGACGCTGCTATGCCCAGGCGGCACAAGCCTCGAGCGTATATTTGTCCTGCGTGAGAATCTGCACTCGGTATAGTAGGTTGGTATATAATCACTATGACATCTGTGCAGGCCTTTTATCATATCTCTTTACGATTTCAGCGCAGATTGAAGTCAAGGGAGAGAGTTTGGGTTAGATTTTTTATCGTCATAATCAGAATATAATCAACAGATATTTTGCTCTTACTATTGCTAAGATAAAGTATAAGCATTCAGAGAGTACAATGCCAATGCCTTGAAGTGGAATCGCTAAGATGTCAGCGGAGAAGATTGCACAACGACAGGTCATACAACCCCACTGTAAATCTACAGGAATGAGTGGGTGGGTCCTACCAGTAACTAGAGTGGTATTTCTTATACCACTACTGTTACCATTCTTATCGGTCCAAATAAACTCCATTGGATTCGAGCCTCCTCCACAAAAATAATGACATTGAACTAGTATAACATGCTGATCAGACGAATTACTATGGAGTTATTGCAACCTTTCTTTCTCTTGCATAGATGTTCTGCATATTATTTCCTTTAGTCATCTTTCATGACATGTATAGGTAAAAAAATGATGATGTGAAAGTGGAAGGATGTAAGTACCGGGGGAGAACAAGACTAACCTACTTAGACAAGATTGGTCACGTATTGAAGGAAGGTGGAGTCAAGAGTCTCCGAAACCGGCGAGCGTGTATGAAAAGAATTATGAATGTTGAGGAAGCGAGTGAACAAGTATGCAAGGATAGAGTTCTCTGACACCCTGCCTACCCTGCAAGGGATATGGCGTGATGATATGTATGTATGTAAAATTCAATTTTCAAAAAAAAAAAAAAAAAAGTTCGATTTTATTTTCTTGTATTAATATTATCTATTAAGATCAGATCAGAGAAGGAAAACTCGAAACAAAACCCTATACTAACACGTCTGACCAGCGTGGTATAGTAGGTCAATTATCCTCCCAATATGGAGGAGGCTCGAGCCCAACAGTGGGACATATATGAGCTGAGATGATGATGAATATTATCTATTTAAATATATATTATATTTTATGAAGCAAAAAAAAGAAGTGGTAAATTTGGGAACTAAATCCGGGTAACTAAAATAATCCATCTACATATTATACCAAGATAAAATTCGTAGCAATGTAATGTCACGTACTCAACCGCACACGTAATGAAGCTAATGTCGTTATAACATCGTTCATCATAATAACACATAAATGATTAATGAGCTCACACGTTACTGAGAATCATTTTAATTTATAAACCGTAGTTGACTTTTTGATGTGTATTTATGTTCACAAACCTAATGTTACGTAAATATGAAGATAAAATAGTACATTCCTTTCACAACATATGAGTGGCATTGTATTATGGCAGCTGAGAACCCTTACATTATTCATTTTATTTCGAGTTTGCCTTCCTTCGCACCTATGGTATGTGTATTTTATATCCTTTAATCGTTTTTTGTGATACCCACAGGCAATATAAAGAGTGTCCGTGTGGTGACGGAGTAAGAATATAATTCATCACCTCCTATCTCACCTGTGGGTGATCGTATGAGACGACTAAGGGATATAAAACGCATATAACATCTATGCGAGAAAAGGACAACTCGAAACAAAACCCTATACCAACACGTCTGACTAGCGTGTTATAGTAGGTTAATTGCCCTCCCATTATGGAGGAGGCTCGAGCCTAACAGTGGGACGTGTATGAGCTGAGATGATGATGATGATGAAAATTGAGATAGTGAATTGTATGCTTACACCATCACCACGAGGAAATTCAATCGATAATTTGTTGTCGTTTGAGAACTAGGGGCTTTATTGAACTAGGCCAACGTCATATGGTTCCGTATATTTCCAAGAAGCGTTGATGCCAGGTAGGCAGTCGATTATAAAACTATTGATAAATAATTTATAAAACCCGATTACGAAGCGAAAAATGATGTCACAAGCGGGATTCGAACCCGGGTTTTATAAATAATTAAGCATATTAAATGCTAAATTTCAGTAATTTAAATAACAAGGTTGTATCATCGTTTATAATAATAATAATAATATATTTATTTGCTTTGACATGGTACATTACAGTTGATAGAGTATACAATTTTTTTATTTTTTAATACAATTCTAACTGAAAAGTTTGAAGTATTAAGCCTATAACAATGTGTAAACATTGTCGGGTAGATAGCATACCGTCACTTTAAGACGTAAAATATGATACGAAGCGAAATCTGCATGTCCTACAATAAGTCACGGTGGTGTAGTGGCAGCACGATTGGGCCGGAATCCCAATAGGCGTGGGTTCGAATCCCGCTTGTGACATTATTTTTCGCTTCGTAATCGGGTTTTATAAATAATTAAGCATATTAAATGCTAAATTTCAGTAATTTAAATATTGATAATAATTTTTGCAATATATGTCCAGCTCAAATAATTAGGATAAGAGCAGAATGATGATATGTCCCATTATCGGTAAAGTTACCATAATTCTCCTACTCTTATCCCAATTACTTGGGGTCGACACAATATGTACTCATCTTTCATAGTATATATTGTAAAAGTTATTGACAATAGTTTTATGACCGGCCGCCTGCCAGAGGTTAACCATCCTTGAGAATGTAATTGTTGACCAAACGGCATCAAATAGAGTTGGCCGAGGTTGTTATAAGGCTCTTAGTCGTCTTTTACGACATCCACGAGCAAAGTAAGGGTTTGTAGTATTCGTAGCCGCTACCACACAGCTACGAGAAACTGTCGGCAAAGTTACCTTGTTTTATTATGATAACTGTGTAATAATGACTATTGACTAATTTCCTTTACTTTTGGTGGTAATCGAAAAGAGTAGCTTACAAATCTTGAGGCAAGAGAGCAGCATCACTCTCCTGGGCAATATATAACACCAACTTTGATTGCCAACTTGGTTTCAAGGCGTGGTGGTTATACCACTATAATGACTTAGTGAAATCTATGCCCAACGGTGAATATTGAACATTTGTTTGATGATTGAATGGATGCATTATGCTAGTTAGACAGCAATCAGTTTATGCTAATATATAGGGTTTCATTTTGGACCTTTTTTATTCCTTCGTGGTTTTTTTTTTGTGTGCGTTTAGCTGTCAGCCGCAGATGGCTTTAACAGCTTTACGCGGACTATGGGTGAGCGCAGAGGACTCTCAACCCGATTCTTTAGTAGTGATGCTTGCTATATGTTTATTTTTTAATCAGCCCCGAATCTGTAAACATTCGCGGGAATATGGTGAAATATAGTATTCTTAACTAAATTCTATATTAGAAAAAAAAATTAACTTACAATTCAAGAGTCTTCTTGATCGATTACTCCGTTCAAATTCGAGTTCAATATTCCTTGGGACTTAGTTCAAATTGTTCAAGGAGATTAAATTATGTATTAATTGCCCTGATGCAGTATTTATTGCCAAGTAAGCTGAGATATCAATAATGGTTACCTGTAACAAAGAAGTTCATAATAATATAAGTATTAAGCTGAGATCTATATAGAGTAATATGCGGCAATTTGTGCTAATTTATAAAAATTAGTAGATATGGTCAAATTCTATGATACACAATATTCTTTCGTCAATCCTTCATCCTTAGCTAATTTGTACCACTCCCATGGAAAAACAATCACACCACTATGACAATTATATTCTTACCATGTCTGATTAATAATTTAAAGTTAATTCAGTTCGAATACCAGACAAGCCGATAGGAACTTATTCAAATAATAGCATCATCATTCATCATTCTCCTACTCTTATCCCAATTACTTCGGGTCGATACAATATGTACTCTTTTTTCATAGTATATATTGTAAAAGTTATTGGCAATAGTTATATGACCAGCCGCCTGCCAGACGTCAACCCTCCTTGGGAATATAAGTGTTGACCCAACGGCATCAGATGGAGTTGGCCCAGGTCGTTATAAGGCTCTTAGTCGTCTTTTACAACATCCACGAGCAACGTAAGGGTTAGTAGTATTCGTAGCCGCTACCACAAAGCATATTCAAATAATAACAATAGTCGCATTTTTTTTCTATTATAGTTGTAATAAATATGCTTCATACCAGCGGTTATTATTCAAATACGTAAGTTAACGAAATATATATATATTCCCACATATTTCTTTATATTCATACAATCCCAACTAACTTCACAAAACACTTAGATATTCCCGAAAAAAAATAAAACGGCCAACTTTCCTAACTTCGCATTTTCTGCCGGCAAGCAAGCAAAAAAAAAAAAAACAATTCGCTCTTTAGATATGAAACGAAATGTGCCAACGGAATTTTTCATGTAAGAAATATTCGTACGAAACACCAAACCAACTTAGTTAGATATTACATATAATGCATGTAAAACGTATTTTTATACAAACAACTTGCTTATTGCGGTTCCATTTTTACGGTATAACATAAAAGTAAATAGGTATTTATATGAAGTGTACGTGCACACCTTATAAGGAAATAGCTATACGATAAACAGCTTTATATTATAGAACATAAAGTTTAAATTACGACAGGTAGAATAGGAGATAGAAAATTAATTTTAAAGACGATACCAGGGAGGGATTATAGGTCGCGATGTGTATATATATTTTACTTATATTTTATCAGTAACACGCCAGGCATAGGCAAATTTATTTTTTTTGGCAAGTTATTACAATTTATTTAATATATTTTTTTTTATTATTAAAATAACTAATTTTTCAGGAAAAAAACAATCCAAAAGTTGTTTATAGCAAAAACAAAATACGTTGAAATTTGTTAACAATAAATACTTTACAAAGTCAACTTCTTTACAGAAATGAATAATCTGATGACATTGTGAAACTAGGCTAACTTTCTAGCCAACCATAACACCATCAACATAAGCTCTTCCAAGGAGAATAAAACCATATTTTGTTTCACATAACACCTTACCCTGAGGCATTAATCCTTGTACTGCATACACTACCCGTCTGTTGGCCATAGGCATCGTAATAGAATACCAAGAGATATAGAATGCAGATAACATCGATATAAAACCCTATGATCAGCGTATCAGGCTGACCGACCGCATTCGCAACGACGACGTAAGAGAGCGAGTAGGTATGAAAGAGAATATTGGTGTAAAGATGCGAAGGGGAATGCTCTGGTGGTTCGGACATGTGGAAAGAATGACGAACGAACGTCTGGATAAGAAGATATACAATGCGAAAATGGAAGGATGTAGGTACCGGGGGAGACCGAGACTCACTTACCTTGACCAGATTGGTCACGTACTGAAGGAAGACGGAGTCAAGAGTCTCCGAAACCGGCGAGCGTGTATGAAGAGAATTATGAATGTTGAGGAAGCGAGTGAAGTATGCAAGGGTAGAGTTCTCTGGCACTCTGTTCTCTCTGCCTACCCTGCAAGGGATATGGCGTGATGATATGTATGTATGATCGTGGTATAGCAGCTTAATTTACAAACCATTATGGACCTGATCCCAAAAGTGGCAGAGATAGCTGATGTTTACCTCTATAACACATTTGAAATAAAACGATTATGAAGAATTTTATCGCGATTGTATTTAGTATTCTCTACGTTTGAAACAGTTTACGTAACGTAAGTGAGGGTACGGTTCTTACTTCTACTTTCTACCATTATAGACGATTAAGAGCATTATACCCATCTGGGCTAACTCTATCTGACGGCATATGATCAATAATTATATTCTTAAGAAAGGTTCACGTCAGGTGGGTGACCGGTCTTAAAACAATTCCAATAACTTTCAATATGTACGCTGGCAGTGTAGGAAATACTGCGTTAACTTTTTCTTTATTGCTTATGGTGGCAAACGAGCAAGCAGCAAACATGATGGTACGTGTAACTGCTGCTCATGAACCTTTGCAAAGGTATAACTAAGTCGTTGCCTACCAATTCAAATCCCAAACTCACCCAGTTGGGATTCCGACTCTCTCGCTCACCGAACGAAACGCAATGTCACATTGCCATTACTCAAACATCGATCTTCTGTGAGAGTGTGGTACTACCCCGGGTGGACCGGCACGTAACTGTAAACAGATAACTGTCAACAGCGTGGTCTTACCACTAAATTCCAATTATATGGAAAAAGAGTAGAATGATGATGGTAATGTTTGGTAAAGTTTTCAACATTTATAATCATGGAACTTCGAAGGTGTTTGACGTCCAATAAATCAGCGTTAACACAGTTTATTTTATCTAACCGTTCACAATATATAAATGGAGGTAATTGGGTTAATGGTATTCGTGACAGTTATCATAAAGGTTTAATATTTTTGAGGTTATATTTGTAAAATTAAAATATTAAGCGAATGAAAAAAAAAAAATATTTGTTTTATATAACAAGAATATCTGATTGTGAGCCTCATAGCGATTCTTATCGTTTCCTGCCCCAGTGCCTTATCTCGGAAGTAAGCATTAAAGCTAAACGAGATATCATCTATATTTTAACCTATTCGAATAATATGATTTATTGTTGTATAAATGTAAAAAAATGTGTTATTTATGTTGATAAAATGGAGTTTATGCTTTAAGTAAATTTGTTAAACAGATTCTTAGTTCCAGTTTCCGTTTGGTGACGGAGTAAGAATACAATTCACCACCCCTATCTCACTCGTGGGTGATCGTACGAGACGATTAAGGGATGTAAAACGCATATAACATCTATGCGAGAGAAGGAAACCTCGAAACAAAACCATATACCAACACGTCTGACCAGCGTGGTATAGTCGGTCAATTACCCTCCCATTATGGAGGAGGCTCGAAGCCAACAGTGGGACATATATGAGACAGTTTAGATATCTAAGTCAGAACTGTGAATGTTGGGTTAGACAAAAAGTGTTACTGGGATTTTTTGCTGATAGTGACGTTTTTCGAGAACTCTTTCGTTAAATTTTCAATAATAAGCACGTAGTTTAGTAACGCGCTCGTTTAAAGGCTAATTTTTAGAGCCATAAGTAGCTCTGCGTCGTTTTATACTAAAATTTTTTACGAAAATATCATTCACCATTCCTTTCGTCATCTATATTATTACCCTATCTAATTATTCGAAAATAAAGTTTTATTTTTAATAAAACTTTTTTTTATGGCATAATCACCAAATACGTATCTGTATTAAGCTTTTAAATTACAGTAAGTACCGGACATTGGGACCACGCGGAAGTGAACTCAAGAATGGAAGATCACGACTTGGTCGCAGGTCAATCTTACAGTCACGATATCTAAGTGAATTCCAAGTAAAATTCTACTTTAGCATAACAAGTTAAAGTTATATTTGAAGTGACTTATGATATGCTTACGGATATAAATATTAAAAGGATATGTTTGAAGTATTATAAGATAAGTAATTAATTGTAATGGTTTTCATTTAGAAAATAAATTTGCTAGAAGGAAGTACTGATTTTAGTAAAGTATGTCAAAATTTTAATAATTTTACTTAATATATGATGACTAGAAGTTTTATACGAATATATTATATTGTTAGTTCAGGAGTTGATACGTCTATAAGTATGGAAAAAAATCCGCCAAGTACGAGTTGTACTCGCGCGCTAAGGGTTCCGTACCATTATATAAACGGCGAAAACCTCTTTTATTGTATGGGAGCCCTCTTCATTATTTATTTTATTTTAATTAATTATATTTAAAGAGAACATAAAACTAAATATTCTGTGAATAGTTAAAGCGTCTACCTGTCACCCTTATTAGTATCGAGCAAGAAACGGTAAAAATATCAAGTTTGTTGTATGGGAGGCCCCCTTAAATATTTATTTTAATTTATTTTTAAATACATACGGCAAGAGAAATACATCATCTGTGAAAATTTGAACTGTCTAGGTATCACCGTTCTTGAGATACAGCCTGTTGACAGACGGATGGACGGACAGCGAAGTCTCAGTAGCAGGGTCCCGTTTTTACCCTTTAGGTACGGAACCCTAAAAAGTCATGACATATTTATACAGCTTTTTGTTGTCAATAAATTGAGCGGGCCGGATGCCAACTCTGCAATGATCTTGAAGACGTCTGTTCCATAGTTCACTCTATCCTCACACGCCTATAACGGCTATTCTACGTCGCTAATAGGATTCTATCTTCGTGGACGGTAGTTTCTGATCACATGATCCCAAAAAGACCGATTACAGGTCTATTACTTTCTGTCTATAGTAATGGAGTAAATAATAAATCTTCAGCTTCTGAGGTACCTTTTTTTTTTTTTTTTTTTTTTTTTTTTTTTTTTTTTTTTTTTTGCGGTGGGTTATGGACGTCGCACCCCGCCAAATCGGTCCGGGGTGACGGAAGAGGCGGCGCACAACCCCATTGACCCACCCTGCAAGCACCTCTTCTTCGCCGTGCGAGCGGGCCACCGGTACCCGATCTTTGTCTTCGGTGGCCCGCTCGGCGGTATGCCCTCTCGGGCTCCTCTCTTGTCGACGCCCCGACAGCTTTCGCCGTCGAGGCGTCGTCCTCACGCGGTGGCCTCACGTCGGGTGATCGGACAATTCCCCGGTCCGATCACCCGAAGCCTCGGTTAGGGCGGCATCAGGCGCAGGTACTCACGCCTGCGCCGCCCCGGCCGCGGGCGGCGGCCCGGGTCACGGGAATCCTCCCGGGCCCGTTCCGCCGCCTCCTTCTGCGAGATGACAGCCTCGCAGAAGGCGGCGACCGCGTCCCAATTCCTGACGCTGTCGACCATTGCTCGCACAACAGTCGGCAGCGTCAGGTCGGCACCGATGACAGCGACGAGGTCACGGCGCTGCCCGTCCCAGCCCGAACATACCTCGAGCGTATGTTGCGCCGTGTCCTCGTCGCTACTGCAATGGTGGCAGGACGGAGTCCACTCCCTCCGCACGACCGTGTGCAGATACTTGACGAAGCAACCATGCCCCGACAAGACCTGCACCAACCGGAAAGAGAGGACTCCGTGCCGCCGCTCCATCCACTCCATCAGTACGGGCCGGAGGGCCTCAACGGTAAAAACACCGTGTCTAGGCCTCTCCAGCCGCGTAGCCCAACGGGCGATGACTTCTCGGCGGGCGTCCTCGCGCCAGGTGGCTATCTCGTTGAACGATGGGGAGCCACCCTCTTCGCGCATTGAGGTAACCCGCCGGTAGAGGTCGGAGAGCATCTCCGCCTCTAGGTCCCACGGGGGTGTCCCGGCCAATAGGCATGCCGCCTCGGTAGACACCGTGCGGTACCCGCGAATGGCTCTGACCGCCATGGCTCGCTGTGGCCTCCACAGCACCGCCCTGAGCTGGGCGTTCAGAGCCCTCGCCCACACGGGTGCGCCGTATATGGCCATTGAGCGGATCACCCCCGCATACAGCCGTCGGCCCTAGAAACTGGGTCCGCCCACGTTCGGCATGAGCCGAGAAAGGGCGGACGCCGCGCCGACGAGCCGGGGAGCAATTTGACGGAAATGCTCCCGGCACCACCATCGCCCGTCGAGCACCAGGCCCAAGTACCTCATATGGGCCTGGATACTGATGTGGATGGAGTTGACGACTAACGAGGCGCCGATGGGCAGCCTCACACGGGGCCCATGGAATAGTAGGGCCTCCGTCTTGTTTAGGGCCACCCTGAGCCCCAGCGCCTCAATTCGCCTGACCATCTCCTCGGTGCCGAGAGTGGCCAGGCTCGCCGCCTCTTCGAGTGTCCTGCCCCGGGCTGTGACGAGCGTGTCGTCAGCATAGCAAATAACGCTCAGCCCGGGGGGAAGACTCCCTCTTAACGCCCAGTCGTAACCGATGTCCCACAGAGTCGGCCCCAGAACTGACCCCTGCGGAACACCGCACGACATGGGCGTCCGCACAATGTCCCCTGCGGGGCTCGCGTAGAGGACACTGCGCCCCTCCAAATAGTCTGCCACCAGCCGCCTGAGGTACAGGGGCACTCCATGGAACCGGAGTTCCTCCCTGATGCAGCTGAATGGCAGACTATTGAAGGCGTTGGCGATGTCCAACGACACCGCCAACAGCACTCCTTTGCCGGCGACAGCCTCCGCGGCCGTCTGCCTCAGGCGTAGCAGGGCCCCGATGGTCGAACGCCCCCTCCGAAACCCAAACTGTGCGACCGACAGATCGGGCACCACCTCCTCCAGGTGCTGGACGATGCGGGCAGCGAGGACACGCTCCAGCAGCTTACCCACATCGTCCAGAAGCACAATGGGCCTGTAGGCCGACGGCGAATCCGGGGGCCGTCCCGGCTTTGGCAGGAGAACCAACCTCCCTTCCTTCCAGCACTCAGGGAACCGTCCAGACGTCAGACAGGCGTTGAACAGTCGCCTGAGGCGAGGTTCGAGATGCTCGAGGAGCAACGTCAACACCCGGACTGGGACTCCGTCCGGGCCGGGGGCCGTGGTGGCGGAACGAATCTTCGCCACGGCTGACCCCACTTCCGACTCCGTCACGTGCGGAACACTCTCGATGGCCTCCCGGTCGTGATCTGGCGAAGCCATGACCGGGGGCGTGTGCTCCGACTGCTGCGGGAACAGCTCCTCGACCACTCTACGAAGGAGGTCAGGCTGGAGGGTCTCGGTGAGGGGGGGGCCCTGCGCGCGAAGCTTATTCAGCGACGCGCGATACGGGCGACCCCAGGGGTCACGGTCGAGACCGTCCAGCATCTCCTGCCAACTCGCGTCCTTGGCGGACCGGATGGCCAGCCGAAAGGCGGTACGCGCACTGCGGTACGCCTCGTACAGCTGGCCCTCCCGCTCAACATCGCGGCGACGCCGCCGACTGCGGGTGTAGGACCTTCGGGCACTAATGCACGCCGCACGAAGGTCCGCCAGTCTTGGGGACCACCAGTAGACCCCCTGCCTCGGAGGTAGACGCCGCACCCTGGGCATGGCCGCATCGCAGACCTTTTTTTTTTTTTTTTTTTTTTTTTTGCGGTGGGCTATGGACGTCGCACCCCGCCAAATCGGTCCGGGGTGACAGAAGAGGCGGCGCGCAACCCCATTGACCCACCCTGCAAGCACCTCTTCTTCGCCGTGCGAGCGGGCCACCGGTACCCGATCTTTGTCTTCGGTGGCCCGCTCGGCGGTATGCCCTCTCGGGCTCCTCTCCTGTCGACGCCCCGACAGCTTTCGCCGTCGAGGCGTCGTTCTCACGCGGTGGCCTCACGTCGGGTGACCGGACAATTCCCCGGTCCGATCACCCGAAGCCTCGGTTAGGGCGGCATCAGGCGCAGGTACTCGCGCCTGCGCCGCCCCGGCCGCGGGCGGCGGCCCGGGTCACGGGAATCCTCCCGGGCCCGTTCCGCCACCTCCTTCTGCGAGATGACAGCCTCGCAGAAGGCGGCGACCGCGTCCCAATTCCTGACGCTGTCGACCATCGCTCGCGCAACAGCCGGCAGCGTCAGGTCGGCACCGATGACAGCGACGAGGTCACGGCGCTGTCCGTCCCAGCCCGAACATACCTCGAGCGTATGTTGCGCCGTGTCCTCGTCGCTACTGCAATGGTGGCAGGACGGAGTCCACTCCCTTCGCACGACCGTGTGCAGGTACTTGCCGAAGCAACCATGCCCCGACAAGACCTGCACCAACCGGAAAGAGAGGACTCCGTGCCGCCGCTCCATCCACTCCATCAGTACGGGCCGGAAGGCCTCAACGGTAATAACACCGTGTCTAGGCCTCTCCAGCCGCGTAGCCCAACGGGCGATGACTTCTCGGCGGGCGTCCTCGCGCCAGGTGGCTATCTCGTTGAACGATGGGGAGCCACCCTCTTCGCGCATTGAGATAACCCGCCGGTAGAGGTCGGAGAGCATCTCCGCCTCTAGGTCCCACGGGGGTGTCCCGGCCAATAGGCATGCCGCCTCGGTAGACACCGTGCGGTACCCGCGAATGGCTCTGACCGCCATGGCTCGCTGTGGCCTCCACAGCACCGCCCTGAGCTGGGCGTTCAGAGCCCTCGCCCACACGGGTGCGCCGTACATGGCCATTGAGCGTATCACCCCCGCATACAGCCGTCGGCCCTCGAAACTGGGTCCGCCCACGTTCGGCATGAGCCGAGAAAGGGCGGACGCCGCGCCGACCAGCCGGGGAGCAATTTGACGAAAATGCTCCCGGAACCACCATCGCCCGTCGAGCACCAGACCCAAGTACCTCATATGGGCCTGGATACTGATGTGGATGGAGTTGACGACTAACGAGGCGCCGATGGGCAGCCTCACACGGGGCCCATGGAATAGTAGGGCCTCCGTCTTGTTTAGGGCTACCCTGAGCCCCAGCGCCTCAATTCGCCTGACCATCTCCTCGGTGCCGAGAGTGGCCAGGCTCGCCGCCTCTTCGAGTGTCCTGCCCCGGGCTGTGACGAGCGTGTCGTCAGCATAGCAAATAACGCTCAGCCCGGGGGGGAGACTCCCTCTCAACGCCCAGTCGTAACCGATGTCCCACAGAGTCGGCCCCAGAACCGACCCCTGCGGAACACCGCACGACATGGGCGTCCGCACAATGTCCCCTGCGGGGCTCGCGTAGAGGACACTGCGCCCCTCCAAATAGTCTGCCACCAGCCGCCTGAGGTACAGGGGCACTCCATGGAACCGGAGCGCCTCCCTGATGCAGCTGAATGGCAGACTATTGAAGGCGTTGGCGATGTCCAACGACACCGCCAACAGCACTACTTTGCCGGCGACAGCCTCCGCGGCCGTCTGCCTCAGGCGTAGTAGGGCCCCGATGGTCGAACGCCCCCTCCGAAACCCAAATTGAGCGTCCGACAGATCGGGCCCCACCTCCTCCAGGTGCTGGACGATGCGGGCAGCGAGGACACGCTCCAGCAGCTTACCGACATCGTCCAGAAGCACAATGGGCCTGTAGGCCGACGGCGAATCCGGGGGCCGTCCCGGCTTTGGCAGGAGAACCAACCTCCCTTCCTTCCAGCACTCAGGGAACTGTCCAGACGTCAGACAGGCGTTGAACAGTCGCCTGAGGCGAGGTTCAAGATGCTCGAGGAGCAACGTCAACACCCGGACTGGGACTCCGTCCGGGCCGGGGGCCGTGGTGGCGGAACGAATCTTCGCCACGGCTGCCCCCACTTCCGACTCCGTCACGGGCGGAACACTCTCGACGGCCTCCCGGTCGTGATCTGGCGAAGCCATGACCGGAGGCGTGTGCTCCGACTGCCGCGGGAACAACTCCTCGACCACTCTACGAAGGAGGTCGGGCTGGAGGGTCTCGGTGAGGGGGGGGCCCTGCGCGCGAAGCTTGTTCAGCGACGCCCGATAGGGGCGACCCCAGGGGTCACGGTCGAGACCGTCCAGCACCTCCTGCCAACTTGCGTCCTTGGCGGACCGGATGGCCAGCCGAAAGGCGGTACGCGCACTGCGGTACGCCTCGTACAGCTGGCCCTCCCGCTCAACATCGCGGCGACGCCGCCGACTGCGGGTGTAGGACCTTCGGGCACTAATGCACGCCGCACGAAGGTCCGCCAGTCTTGGGGACCACCAGTAGACCCCCTGCCTCGGAGGTAGACGCCGCACCCTGGGCATGGCCGCATCACAGACCTGCGTTAACGCACTGCGGATGCGGACAGCCTCAACGTCCACTCCGTCCGCTGGGGGTGGTGAGGACAGCCACGTATTCACGATGGCCGCCTCCGCCAGTAGGTCCCTATCCAGACGCCCCACAGCCCACCGCGGAAATGTGGGAGCTCGGTCCGCCCTGTGACCCCTGCTGGGGTCCCGGAGAGGGGAGACCTCCATCCGGATGTAACGGTGATCCGACAGGGTCTCCGCCTCCTCCAGGACACGCCAGTTCCTCACTCGTGGTGCGACAGCGGGGCTAGCGAACGACAAGTCCACTATCGACCCACCCTGCTGTCGCACACACGTGTTCACTGAGCCTCTGTTTAGGACACAGAGGCCCAGTGACGCCGCCCACTCCACGATCGCCCGCCCGCGATCGTCCGTCATCGGGGACCCCCACGCCGTGGATTTGGCGTTGAAGTCCCCCAGGACCAGGACGAGGCCACCAACCACTCCGCCGGTGCGCAGGATTTACTCCTGCAATCCATGGCGGAGTGGTCGATTGGTGCAGCCGTAGTCGCAGAACCGTACTGCGTGCCTGATCGCCCCAATTGGGTGGTCAGCCGAAACGGAACTGCGGCAATCGTCGTCTCAACGCAGCGGCACTTCCCGTCCTTGTCTCTTTTGGATAGGGGCGAGGAATTTGTCGCGGCGGAGTGGGGAGGGGTCACGCTCTACAGCGTATACCTCTCCCCTACCAGGAGAATGGACGATTTCAGGGCCTCCCTCACCAACCTGGAGGCCTCGATACGGCGACTAGCACCGGGCCTCGTCCTGGTTCTGGGGGACTTCAACGCCAAATCCACGGCGTGGGGGTCCCCTATGACGGACGACCGCGGGCGGGCGGTCATCGAGTGGGCGGCTTCACTGGGCCTCTGTGTTCTTAACAGGGGCTCAGTGAACACGTGTGTGCGGCAGCAGGGCGGGTCGATAGTGGACTTGTCGTTCGCTAGCCCCGCTGTCGCACCACGGGTGAGGAACTGGAGTGTCCTGGAGGAGGCGGAGACCCTATCGGACCACCGGTACATCCGGATGGAGGTCTCCCCTCTCCGGGACCCCGGTAGGGGTCACAGGGCGGACGGAGCTCCCGCGTTTCCGCGGTGGGCTGTGGGTCGTCTTGACAGGGACCTACTGGCGGAGGCGGCCATCGTTCACACGTGGCTGTCCTCACCGCCCCCAGCGGACGGGGTGGACGCCGAGGCTGTCCGCATCCGCAGTGCGTTAACGCAGATCTGCGATGCGGCCATGCCCAGAGTGCGGCGGCGTCTACCTCCGAGGCAGGGGGTCTACTGGTGGTCCCCAAGATTGGCGGACCTTCGTGCGGCATGTACCAGAGCCCGAAAGTCCTACACCCGCAGCCGGCGGCGTCACCGCGACGCTGAGCGGGAGGGCCAGCTGTACGAGGCGTACCGCGATGCGCGGACGGCCTTTCGGCTGGCCATCCGAGCCGCCAAGGGTGCGAGTTGGCAGGAGATGCTGGACGGTCTCGACCGTGACCTCTGGGGTCGCCCGTATCGCGCGTCGCTGAATAAGCTTCGCGCGCAGGGCCCCCCCCTCACCGAGACCCTCCAGCCCGACTTCCTCTGTAGGGTGGTCGAGGAGCTATTTCCACGGCAGTCGGAACACACGCCCCCGGTCATGGCCTCGCCAGAACAAGACCGGGAGGCTGACGACGAGAGTGTTCCGCCCGTGACGGAGACGGAAGTGGGAGCAGCTGTGGCGCGGATTCGTTCCGCGACCACGGCCCCCGGCCCGGACGGAATACCAGTCCGGGTGCTGACGTCGCTCCTCGAGCACCTCGAGCCTCGCCTCAGGCAGCTGTACAACGCCTGTTTGGCGTCTGGACGGTTCCCTGAGTGCTGGAAGGAGGGGAGGTTGGTTCTCCTGCCAAAGCCGGGACGGCCCCCGGATTCGCCGTCGGCCTACAGGCCCATCGTGCTCCTCGACGATGTGGGTAAGCTGCTGGAGCGCATCCTCGCTGCCCGCATCGTCCAGCACCTGGAGGAGGTGGGACCCGATCTGTCGGACGCTCAATTCGGTTTTAGAAGGGGGCGTTCGACCATCGGGGCCCTGCTACGACTGAGGCAGACGGCCGCGGAGGCTGTCACCGGCGGGGGAGTGCTGTTGGCGGTGTCGCTGGACATCGCCAACGCATTCAATAGTCTGCCATTCAGCTGCATCAGGGAGGCGCTCCGATTTCATGGGGTGCCCTTGTACCTGAGGCGGCTGGTGGCGGACTATTTGGAGGGGCGCAGTGTCCTCTGCGCGAGTCCCGCAGGGGACATTGTGCGGACGTCCATGTCGTGCGGCGTTCCACAGGGGTCGGTTCTGGGGCCGACTCTGTGGGACATCGGGTACGACTGGGCGTTGAGAGGGAGTCTCCCCCCCGGGCTGAGCGTGATATGCTACGCTGACGATACGCTCGTCACAGCCCGGGGCAGGACACTCGAAGAGGCGGCGAGCCTGGCCACTCTCGGCACCGAGGAGATGGTCGGGCGAATCGAGGCGCTGGGGCTCAGGGTGGCCCTAAATAAGACGGAGGCCCTATTGTTCCATGGGCCACGCGTAAGGCCGCCAATCGGCGTCTCGCTAGTCGTCAACTCCGTCCACATCAGCATCCAGGCCCATATGAAGTACTTGGGTCTGGTGCTCGACGGGCGATGGTGGTTCCGGGAGCATTTTCGCCGAATTGCTCCCCGGTTGGTCGGCGCGGCGTCCGCCCTTTCGCGGCTCATGCCGAACGTGGGCGGACCCAGCTTCGAGGGCCGACGGCTGTATGCGGGGGTGATCCGTTCTATGGCCATGTACGGCGCACCCGTGTGGGCGAGGGCTCTGAACGCCCAGCTCAGGGCTGTTCTGTGGAGACCCCAGAGAGTCATGGCGGTCAGAGCCATTCGCGGGTACCGCACGGTATCGACCGAGGCGGCATGCCTACTGGCCGGGACACCCCCGTGGGACCTAGAGGCGGAGATGCTCTCCGACCTCTACCGGCGGGTGACCTCACTGCGCAACGAAGGTGGCTCCCCATCGCTGAGCGAGATAGCCACCTGGCGCGAGGACGCCCGCCGAGACGTCATCGCCCGTTGGGCTACGCGGCTGGAGAGGCCTAGACACGGTGTCGTCACCGTCGAGGCTCTCCGGCCCGTATTGATGGAGTGGATGGAGCGGCGGCACGGAGTCCTCTCCTTTCGACTGGTGCAGGTGTTGTCGGGGCACGGATGCTTCGGCTTTTACCTGCACACGGTCACGTGTAGGGAGTGGACTTCGTTCTGCCACCATTGCAGCAGTGACGAGGACACGGCGCAACACACGCTGGAGGCGTGTCCGGGCTTTGACCGGCAGCGCCGTGACCTCGTCGCTGTTATCGGTGCCGACCTGACGCTGCCGGCTGTCGCGAGAGCGATGGTCGACAGCATCAGGAACTGGGACGCGGTCGCCGCCTTCTGCGAGGCTGTCATCTCGCAGAAGGAGGCGGCGGAACGAGTCCGGGAGGAATCCCGCGACCCGGGCCGCCGTCAGCGGCCGGGGCGGCGCAGGCGCGAATACCTGCGCCTGATGCCGCCCTAACCGAGGCCTCGGGTGATCGGACCGGGGAATTGTCCGGTCACCCGACGTGAGGCCACCGCGTGAGGGCGACGCCCCGACGGCGAAATCTGTCGGGGCGTCGACGAGAGGAACCCGCGAGGGTAAACCGCCGGGCGGGCCACCGAAGTTAAAATCGAGTACCGGTGGTCCGCTCGCACGGCGAAGAGAGAAGGTTTTACGGTGGGTCTATGGGGTCACGCACCGCCTTTCCGTCACCCCGGACCGATTCAGCGGGGCGAGACGCACCCATAGCCCACCAATAAAAAAAAAAAAAAAAAAAAGGACCAGGACGAGGCCCGGTGCCAGTCGCCGTATCGAAGCCTCCAAGGTGGTAAGGGAGGCCCCGAAATCGTCCATTCTCCTGTTAGGGGAGAGGTAAACGCTGTAGAGTGTGACCCCTCCCCATTCCGCAGCGACAAATTCCTCGCCCCTATCCAAGAGGGATAAGGACGGGAAGTGCCGCCGCGTGGAGACGACGATTGCCGCGGTTCCGTTCCGGCTGACCACCCAATTGAAGCGATCAGGCACACAGTACGGTTCCGCGACTACGGCTGCACCGATCGACCACTCCGCCATGGATTGCAGGAGGAGATCCTGCGCACCGGCGGAGTGGTTGGTGTTGGCCTGCAGGAGGTGAGTGGACTGGGCAGCCATTAATGGGCCGTGTCCATTATCACCTCCTGGCTTGCGGCGGGCGATCGGGCCGCGCTAGGAGCTGAAGCGGCCGAAGTCGAAGGGCCGCTCCGCCCCTTTGGAGCCGAAGCCGGAGGTCTGCACGCCCCAGAGCCCATGCGGTGCTTGGCAGGCTTATTGCCCGCCGCACACGCGGGGCAGTGGGGCGGAGCGGCGCAAGATGCCGCCATGTGCCCAGTCTGACCACAGCGGAAACAGAGTCCGCCGCAGTCAAAGCAATTAGTGCATGTTGGCCGGGTATGCCCGACCGCCATGCACTTGAAACACCTCGCAGGCCGGTGCTCCAGCACGGTGACTCGCGCTGAGCTCCAGCCCACAAGGAGCCTGCCTGAGCCGGCCAGTTGCCTGACCGACTCTGGGCACTGCACGACACTGCTCGACACTGGGCACTGCACCCAGGCGGCACCTACGCCGCCCGGACCGGGTCGGATGGCACCAACTCGGACGGTGTCCAGGGGACACCCGGTTTTCGAGGCAATGGCCTCCCGGATGTCTTCCACCGTCACGGAGTCGTCCAGACCCGCGATGCGCATTTCGGCGCACTTCACGGGTCTGGCGATTTTCACGCCACCCTCCTCGGCGAACAAACCTCGCAGCTTCGACGCCACGCTATCGGCCGTCCTGGTGCCCTCGGCCCCAGGGAACTCCAGAATCCGAGCCACTGTCCGGGCCTTGCGGGTCCTGGCTTCGACGCCTCCTATGTCGGAGACGTCAAGCTCCCGCCGGGCTTTCCGCAGGACGGCCTCATAGCTGAGGCCCCTTTCTGCCGCCTCAGGCAGCACAGTGATCACCACTGCGGCTGTCTTCGGCGGCCGGAGCCCCTTGCGCGGCCTCTTCCTCTTCCTCCCGCCTCCTTCGGCTCCTGCCTGGGGAGCGGAGACCTCAGCGGCGCGCTTGGCCACCGCTCTCCTCCTCTGGCCGCGACTCTTCTTGCCGCGCTCGGCCACCACCACATTTGGCGGGCTTGTGCTGGTCGGCGGCGTCTTCGGCGCGGCGGCAACCGATGGACGGCCAGCACCTCGAGGCGGCTTCGGGGTGGCGACGACGGCGACGGTTCCTTGGCGGCCAGCATTGACCGACGGCGCAGATGGCGCAGGCGGCACGAGCCGCGCCATTTGGGCCTTTAGGTCAGCCACGTCCTTAGTAAGGAGGCGGTTGGTCCTCCGTACCGCGGCCAACTCTGACTCCAAACGGCGGTTCTGGGCCCGCAGGCCTGACACCTCGCCACCAAGGCGGGCGTTTTCGGCCTGCAGGGCCTCCACGTTCGCGGCTGGGGCACTCGTGCGGGCACCAGCGGCCGCCACTTCGGTGGGAGGGATGCCGGACAACACCCCCAGCACCCTCGCGGCAGCCGCCTCGTTGTCGGCCCGTCTACCAGCCTCCGCCACTCTATGCATTCCGCCGGCCGGGGAATGAGTCGTCCTGCCCGTCGTCGCGGCTCCTCGCCCTCTGCGAGACGCCGGCACTTTAGGGGGAGGCATGATCACCACGCTCCCCTCAGAATCGGCGCCCGAGCTGCCCTCCTTGCTCAGGGGGCGCTTCCGCATTTTCGAGGGGAGGGCCTCCACCCTGACAGTCAGGACCGCCGCTGCAAGATGCGGTGATGACCTGGCGGGGGCGGTTTCCTCAACCGACCCGCTGACTTTCTTGGACGGCTCTGCGGAATCGCCCTCGTCCATTTTTTCGGCAGATCCACTGCCCTCATCTTTGGACGGCTCTGCGACACTACTGTCGCCCTCGTCCATTGACGACCCTGCAGTAGATCCGCCGCCATCATCTTGGGGTCCAGCGGTGGTAGCCTCCCTGAGAGCCAGCCGCTCCTCCCGCTCCGCCTGTCGCTTTTTGGCGCCGGCAGCCTTCCCCCTATTCGGGGGCCTCCCACGCCTCTTCGTCTTTGAGGCCTCCTTGGTCTGTGCCGGGCCCTCGGCGGACGCCTCAAGTCCTGAGGACGAGGCGTCGTTGTCAGTTTTACGTTGGCTTGACAAGGCCGTGATGTGGGAATCCGCTGGATTCCCGTCTGGTAAAGAGTTTTTAGGCAAATCCATTTGATTCCCACGACTATGGGAGAACTAACGGTCGACCCGGGCAGAGATCCCTGTACCCGGGCAAGCCTACATTTACCAACCAGGGGGTCGGCCGGTACCCTGGCTGGAGCGTGCTAGGAACAGAATACCCCATCTACCATGCATCCTCTCGCCGCACGCCAGAACTTAGGATTCTGGGTAATTTCCGAATTCGAATGTCGAATTCTTTATAGAGGTTGTCCTCCTCGCGGTCCGGGCGGTTAAGCCAAGACCCTCGCTCCTGAAACTACGCCTCACGACAATATGTCTTGAAGCAAGATATCAGGTTTACGATATGTCGGCGGTGGCATAAGCCTGCCCAGCCCTCAAATTAATGAATGACCGGGCCCGTCCGAGATTTCGCGTCCTGTACCCTCTACAATTAGAGGGTCAGGAGCGAATTGGGGCTCAACCCATTGTTGGGGAACCCCCCCTCGCGCCAGAGATTCGCTACGGGCGACAATTCAACAGAGGGATCTGGGGGACTGTCGCCCGCACCCAGGGTACACCACGCGGAGGTTTCTGGCATCGTACCCCAGCTTCTGAGGTACCTAGAGGATCATCAGCTGGTCAAAAATCTGAGGCCTTGGTGGATAAGGGTGAGACGTTATAATTGTGTCTAGATACCGCGAAGGCGTTCTATACGTTCTGGACTGGTTATGGCCTCCTCTGTCGAAGCTATCATACACATACATACATACATACATATCATCACGCCATATCCCTTGCAGGGTAGGCAGAGAGAACAGAGTGCCAGAGAACTCTATCTTTGCATACTTCACTCGCTTCCGACACTCGACACTCGACACGCTCGCCGATTTCGGAGACTCTTGACTCCACCTTCCTTCAGTACATGACCGATCTGGTCCAGGTAGGTTAGTCTCATCCGGGCCCATATGAGGTATTTGGGCCTGGTGCTCGACGGGCGATGGTGGTTCCGGGAGCATTTCCGCAGACTCGCTCCACGGCTCGTCGGCGCGGCGTCCGCCCTATCATGGCTTATGCCGAATGTGGGCGGACCGAGCGCTACCTGCCGACAGCTGTACGCAGGGGTCATCCGGTCGATGGCCCTGTACGGCGCACCGGTGTGGGCGGGATCCCTGACCGTCCGACTCAGGGCTCTTCTGTGGCGACCACAGAGGGCCATGGCGGTCAGGGCCATACGCGGGTACCGCACGGTGTCGACGGAGGCAGCGTGTCTATTGGCCGGGACCCCTCCATGGGACCTGGAAGCGGAAATGCTCGCCGGTTTGTATCGGCGGATGTTGGGGGTGCGAGCGGAGGGCGGTGTGGTCTCGTTGAGGGAGCACACCGCCTGGCGCGTCGACGCCCGCCGCGACATCATTGCCCGTTGGGCAGTCCGGCTGGAGAGGCCTCGGTTCGGTGTGCGGACTGTGGAGGCCTTCCGGCCGGTGCTGATGCAGTGGCTAAATCGGCGGCACGGGGTGCTCTCCTTCCGACTGGTGCAGGTTTTGACGGGGCATGGATGCTTCGCTAAATACCTGCACACGGTCGTAAGGAGGGAGAGTACACCGTCCTGCCACCACTGCGATTGCGACGAGGACACGGCGCAGCATACGCTCGAGGTTTGTGCCGCTTGGGCAGAGCAGCGTCGTGAACTCGTCACAATCATCGGTGCTGACCTGACGCTGCCGATCATCGCCAGGGCGATGCTCGACAGCGTCAGGAACTGGGACGCGGTCGCATCCTTCTGCGAGGCAGTAGTCTCGCGGAAGGAGGCGGCGGAGCGCGTGCGCGAGGAGCGTCTCCTTGACGACGCGAGCCGCCGCCGGCGACTGGGGCGGCGCAGGCGCGATTACCTGCGCCTGATGCCGCCCTAGCCGAGGCCGCGGGTGACTGGATCGGGGATTTAGTCCGTCACCCGCCGAGAGGCCGACCGCGTGAGGAAAGACCGACAACCTACCCGAGGGGGGGACGTCGGTCGAGGAGAGGGTACTCCTCAGGGGTATTCCGTCGGGCCAACCACTGACGTCAAGTCACTCTGCTCCGGTGGTTGGCCCAACGACGAAGGCGACGTCACGGGTGGGTTACGGGTGTGCATGCTTACGCCCCTCTGTCACCCCGGACGGAGTGGTGCGAGGAGTGTGCCGACCGTAACCCGACCCAAAAAAAAAAAAAAAAAAAGGTAGGTTAGTCTCGGTCTCCCCCGGTACCTACATCCTTCCACTTTCGCGATGTATATCTTCTTAACCAGACGTTCTTTCGGCATTCTTTCCACATGTCCGAACCATCGGAGCATTCCCTTTCGCATCTTTACACCAATACTCTCTTTCATACCTACTCGCTCTCTTACGTCGTCGTTACGAATGCGGTCGGTCAGCCTAACTCCACAGATTTTCCGCAGAGATCGCATTTCGACCGCATTAATTTTACTTTCATACTCTTTTCTGCATACCCAACTCTCGCTTCCATACAGTAATGTTGGGACTAGCACTGCGTTATGTATTGCTACACATGCCTTCTGGCTGTGGTGGTGGCTACCGAGAAGTTGCCCCAACGCTCCGTTCACTCTATTTCCCGCATTCACTCTTCGCTCTATATCAGTGGTGTACCTTCCATCTCGGCTAAATCATAATATAGAATACCCTTTTTTTTATACGGTGGACTATGGATGCGTCCCGACCCGCCAAATCGGTCCGGGGTGACGGAAGAGGCGATGCGTGACCCCATAGACTTACCATGCAACTCCACTCTTCGCCGTGCGAGCGGGCCACCGGTACCCGATCTTTGTCTTCGGTGGCCTAATAATATAGAATAACCTCGGGATCTCTAATTGGATTGCTAGATTTCTAATTGATCGATGCATAAATGTCGTCGTAGATGGCTGCTACTTCGAAACTAAGACCAAGACCATTAATACTGGTGTATCAGGGGTTGCGGTACTCTTTTTGTCGTGCATAGCAACAACATGATCTCCATAGAGAATCATCATCATCATCCTGCTCTTGTCGTTATTAATTAGGATCGAAGCCATATGTATTAGGCTTCCATTGTATGGTGTATACCATACTTCCTTGGGAATGTAATTTTTTTTTTTAAAGAAGGCACCACCCTTTGTCTAAGGAAATAATCCTTGTATCACGGGGGACTTTATAAACATGCAATTAAGGCAGACAAATTACACCCAGACTTAGAACAATACTTTGTGGAGCACACAAAGTATTGTCCCACGTGGGAATCGAACCGAGTCAGAATTGTTGATCAGTCGGCATCAAATACAGTTAACTCAGCTCGATATTAAGCTCTTAGTCGCCTTTTACAACACTTACGGGCAAAGTAAGGGTTGGTAGTATTCGTAGCCGCTACCACACAGTACGATCTCCGTAGAGAATATATAATAATTTAGAGGAATTCTTTAGTGTGTCTTCTAAAACAAAGTCCAAGATTATTAAATTAATTTCCAATAACAAATCATCATCTGAAACATTTTATCAACAAATAAGTTATGTAATATGTTTTATGATTTCGGTAAAACTTTTAAGCTAAGTGGCAAAAAACTTTGAATATACATCTTCGATTATATAACAAGTTAAAAAGTCAGCAACATTTTAACTTATATAAAGCAGACCATCCAACAAAGGCACTTTTTCTTTGTAAAGAAAGTATTGTCCCCTCAGGAAGGTCTTATTGGCGCTCCTAATGATATACAAACTTGCCTCACAGACCTTTGAAAGATTGTGTAACTATTCTTTTAAGTAGATGTAAGCATTTTTAATATTTTCGAAGTTATGTTCAAGAGAAGCAGATGGTATGTTGCGTAATATTACTTTTAAGGCTAAGAAATGAAATATTTTCTAGAAAAGAAATGTTTAATTTAAAACTAAGTTTGATCTATATTATATAAATAAAACTTAACAAAAACAAAGGTATATATATATAAAGTTTTCTTTCTTAAAGCTTGTGATAAATGGATAAGTAATTTATTACAATGTTCGCGTATAATTCGACTAAAACGAACAGTATAAAATTGATCATAACTATTAAGTAATCAGAAAATTGGTATAATCTATATTTCTATATTTTCAGAATCTCAGCAAGGGCACCAACGATTTCTATAAATATTTTTTTTTCGTGGTCTGAATACTATTAGAATATAAGAGGGAATTTGACCTTTGTCATTGAAAAATAGACATAGCTGGATTGGTAAAATGACCACTCCAATCCAAAGAGCTTCCTCGGTTTTTCCTTTTTTATAAGTTTTTTTTTATTGCCTTTGGTGACAAACGAACAAGCACCACACCTAATAGTACGTGTCACTACCACCCATGGACCTTTGCAATACCAAGGGTATAGCTAGGCCGCTGCCTACCAATATAAACCCAGACCCATCCAGTTGGGCTTCCGGCTCTCTCGCTCACCGAACGAAGCATAACAGCTTATTGCCATTGTTCAGAAGTCGATCTTCTGTGAGAGTGTGGTTCTACCCCAAACAGACCGGCCCACGGCTGTAGACAGAGAACTGTCAACAGCGTGGTCCTATCACTATAAGTTTTGCCTTTTTTAATTTTTATATAGGTATATTCTTTTCAATATTATTTCAGTTATTTTTTTTATATCTAAATACATTTGCCAAAAAAAACACTAAATAAAAAATCCCAGGCGTCCAGTTTTTAATATAAATGCATAGGTGGCAGAAAATATTCTAGGTAGCACAACTTCTCTTGCAGGTTGTTCTATCCATAAACTATTATTCTATAAATATTTGTGTCAGTTAATTTTATAGATATTTATGGAGTTTATTACAAAACACGAGTATTTATTATTTAGTGCCGTGTAAAATCATTAGGTTTTGGCCTGTATATCTTCTATTAAGAAGTATACAGGCCAGATATATATAGATGGAGTGAATATTTTGGCGATATGTATGCGGATGCTACGGTTGGCGCCGGTGTCGCATGTGGTTTAGTAGATCAACATTCGACAACGGCGTCCTCCGATGACATTAGTGTGGATGAAGTTGAATGGGCGATAAGAAGTTTGAAAAATGGTAATATTGATATGTTGTCTGCCGAGATGATCAAGCTTGGTGGCTCCTGTGTCTGGGAGGCGTTCCTGTTGCTCCTCAATTTATGTTGGAGCTCGGGAATGGTTCCCGGGGACTGGAATAGCGCAGTCATCGTGCCTTTGTTTAAAAACAAGGGTTCACGTTATGACTGCGCAAATTACAGAGCCATAAGCTTGACCAGTTGGTGTCCGATGGTTTACTGTGTGGGACACAAGGAGGTTTCAGGCGTGGAAGGGGATGCATGGATCAAGTGTTCTCTCTGCGCTACATTGTGGAAAAGCATCTGGCTCTAAGTCAGAGGGTTTTCTGCAGTTTTGTGGATCTGGAGAGCATTTGACACGGTTGTACGAAAGGAACTTTGGGACATTTTACCGGAGTATGGTATTAACGGTAAACTGCTACAGGCTGTGCAGTCCAGTTACATAGGCTGTAGAGCCTGTGTGCGGCTGGATGATGGAATGTCGCCTTGGTTTGACGTCAATATCGGCGTTAAGCAGTGGTGCGTTCTGTCAGCCAGACTGTTTATCATATATCTGGATAAATGTCTCCAAAGGTTGAACGATATGAATGTGGGAGTCCAGATGGGCAACTCAGTGGTCACTGCTCTGCTTTATGCAGATGATGCAGTCCTGCTGGCACAGTCAGCGACTGACCTGCAGACCCTAGTCGACACAATAACAGAAGATTGTAAGAAAAGGGGTCTACGCGTGAATGTGAGCAAAACAGCCAGCCAGAAGGCACGTGTAGCAATACATAACGCAGTGATTGTCCCAACATTACTGTATGGAAGCGAGAGTTGGGTATGCAGAAAAGAGCATGAAAGTAAAATTAATGCGGTCGAAATGCGATCTCTGCGGAAAATCTGTGGAGTTAGGCTGACCGACCGCATTCGTAACGACGACGTAAGAGAGCGAGTAGGTATGAAAGAGAGTATTGGTGTAAAGATGCGAAAGGGAATGCTCCGATGGTTCGGACATGTGGAAAGAATGCCGAACGAACGTCTGGTTAAGAAGATATACAATGCGAAAGTGGAAGGATGTAGGTACCGGGGGAGACCGAGACTAACCTACCTAGACCAGATCGGTCATGTACTGAAGGAAGGTGGAGTCAAGAGTCTCCGAAACCGGCGAGCGTGTATGAAGAGAATTATGAATGTTGAGGAAGCGAGTGAAGTATGCAAAATTAGAGTTCTCTGGCACTCTGTTCTCTCTGCTTACCCTGCAAGGGATATGGCGTCATGATATGTATGTATGTGTATATATATAGATAAATAAATCACCGAAGATATAGATCGGGTACAGGTGGCCCGCTTGCACGGCATAGAAAGACGCTTTGCACGGTGAGTTTATGGAGTCGCGCTGCCTCTTCCGTCGCCCCGGACCAATTTGACGCAGCCTGACCATCTCCATAGTCCAACGCAAACAAAAAAAGGACTATAGATAAATATCTATATTTAGAATTACAGTAATGCTTTCGATACACTGTAGCAGCACTTATTGCAGAATGCATCTTATTAACACTTATTACTTTTTGTCCTTATGATGTATTTCTAGTTACATTTGGCTATTATTTTAATCTTCCGTTACATAACCTATATTTCATTTGACTTACTGTAATACTAGGTATATCTAAATTTAAAATAAGTGTCAATAAATATGGATTTATTTATTTTTGCATAAGAAGAAATCATCATCGTTCTCCTACTCTTATTCCAATTACTTGGGGTCGATATAATATGTACTCTTATTTCATAGTATGTACATATTGTAAAAGTTATTGACAATAGTTTTATGACCGGCCACCTGCCAGACGTCAACCCTACTTGGGAATGTAATTGTTGACCAAACAGCATCAGATGGAGTTGGCCCAGGTCGTTATAAAACTTTTAGTTATCTTTTACGACATCCACGAGCAAAGTTAGGGTTGGTAGTATTCGTAGCCGCTACCGCACAGCTATTCGTATAAGAAGAAATATAAATCTAATAAATATTTTTTTACAAAGCGAGTATATAACGCCATAATAAGATACATAATGTCATCCACCATAATAATGATTCGGTCTTATCCTCAAAGTGCACCCAATCACAATAAAAAAGCAAAATATATTTTATAGGTCAAACGTTACAGAATAGGCTTCCCCTGTTAGCCGCACAGCTTGAGTGTACTCAAGACTCTTGCCTATAATGAGCTGGCTACGTTCTTATCTTGTGTTGTATTTAGCGAGCATTCTCGCCCAACAGCCAAGGAATTATTAAAAAAAATAACCGCCTGTTTTTTTTATATGTTTACTCAATGTAATTTGTGAGACTGTATTTTTAAGTAATTAGGTATGAGGAAAATTTATGTATGAATGTTGAAGGCTTTAGAGGTAAGGGGTTGGGGCA